>MJUU01069503.1:21675-35593 GCA_002080025.1 Modiolus philippinarum | reverse complement strand
TTACCAAAATACACACTGCACTTACCAATTCGATTGGACCCCCTGATCATTAGGAAGTTACATACAAAATATAACCACCCTACCACTAAAAGTCTACCCTCTAGAGGCAAGGTTAAAGTTTTTCAAAAATTGCCCTCAGGGCAAGGTCAAGGTCAAAATGTCTACAAATATGGTAACACTAGAAAGCTCTCATCATAAGGAAGTTACAAACCAAATATAAACACCCTACCACTAAAAGCCTACCTTTTACAGGAAAGGTTAAAGTCTTTTTAAAAATTGTCCTCAGGGCAAGGTCAAGGTCAAAATGTCTACTAATATGGTACCATTAGAAAGCTCTCATCTTAAGGAAGTAACATACCAAATATGAACACCCTACCATTAAAAGCCTACCTTCTAGAGGCAAGGTTAGAGTTTTTAAAAAAATGCCCTAAGAGCAAGGTCAAGGTCAAAATGTCTACAAATATGGTAGCACTAGAAAGCTCTCATCATAAGGAAGTTACATATCAAATATGAACACCATACCACTAAAAGCCTACCTTCTAGAGGCAAGGTTAAAGTTTTTTAAAAATTGCCCTAAGGGCAAGGTCAAGGTCAAAATGTCTACAAGTATGGTACCACAAAAAAGCTCTCATCACAAGGAAGTCACATACCAAATATAAAGATCCTAGCACAGGTCTCCATTCCACAAGCAAGGTTAAAGTTTTTGCTGGTAAATTGGAATAAGAGATGATAACATGTTGCCTAGTACTGCCAAAATGTTCCAACAAGATGTCTTTTTTTTCATCAAAAGCAAACAATTTAAACGTGTTGTGTTAAAAAAACAAATGGTATAATTCAACATTAGAAAAGTACCAAACTCCTATAAAAAATCACTGGTAAAAGTGTCATTTTATCAGAAACTGAATTAAAACTCAAATAAAGTAAGTAATAATACCATTTTAACTAATCCAAACTAGAAATGCCATGGACTTGTGGGCAATATATAATACCTCCCACTCCAACATGGAGTGGATGTTCGGCAAACCTGAATTCTCCACTTTAAGTGTAGAACATTATTTTGAACTTGCATTCAAAATTTCAAGTGGCATTGAATAGTTGTTACTGAGAAAATTGTTACGAAAAGTTTCAATAAAGGCGACTGCAGCATGTTGACCACTGAAATTTGAACAAGTGCAATATAAAGAGAATGTGGACACAGTAAAGAGCTTGACACAGTAACTAGACGGACACAATAAGGAGACTGAAACAATAATTAGCCGGACACAAACTAGAAAAATAAAATGCATGGGCAGTCCGCGGAACACATGTGTCGCCTGCACTATATATTTTAAGAATTCCTGTTTTGTTTATAATGACAAAGTCCAATGATAATCAGAAAAAATCAAAATTAAAATTAAGTTCAAACTTAGCTAGAAAATCTGAAAAAACAAAAATTAATCAAACACTAAATACATGGTGCACATCTGCAATATATATTGAAGCATTCTTGCAAGTTTGGTTGGAAAGTACCATTCGGTCTAGGAGGAGTTGTGGATAATGGAGGTATAAACCCTATATAGCTATGACTCCAATAAGCTAAAATGACTAAGACCAAACATTGCTAGAAATATGAAAAAATGAATATTAATCAAAAACTAAATGTATGGTGCACATCTGAAAGATATATTGTAGCATTCTTGCAAGTTTTGTTGGAAAGTACCATTCGGTCTAGGAGGAGTTGTGGATAATGGAGGTATACCCTATGACTCCAATAAGCTAAAATGACAAAGTCCAAATATAGCTTCAAAATCTGGAAAAACGTGAATAAAGAAAAACTAAATGCATGGTGCACATCTACAATACATACTGAAGCATTCCTGAAGTTTCATTGTAAAGTACCCAGTGGTTTAGGAGGAGATGTGGATAATGGTAAAAAATTTTGAGCCATACAGACAGACAGGACGGCTGGACAGACAGACCGAATGACAGATGCAAGACGACGGATAGTGATCCCTATGTGTAGATCCTGCACTAGGTGCAGGCGACACTAAAAGAAAAAAAAACTAAATCCGATGAGAAATAAAGATTATACATATTTGTGAAAATTGTGAAGATTGCAATTTTGACCCCTTACAGCTTGGAAACAGTTAGAGATATTTAAAATCCATTGACATACTACTGAAAGCTTAAGACAGGAGGAATTTTTAGAAAAAAATCCTATCAAAAATTCTATGTTATCTGCACTTTTGCAATTTCGACCCGTTTGGCGACTCATAGCTCCAAAAGGAAACATGTGATCAAATATCTAATAGTTTAATGCCATATTAATTTTTCATGAGGAATCCATTGAAAGAAACATAGGTAATCAACGATTACAAAGTTCGCCTCGTCATGGCACATGGTCACAGAAACCCAATTTGGCCAGGGTGCTCATTGACCATCCCTTATGCATGTATACAAAGGCTTGATGATCTTATATTTTCACTCATGCGGAAAATATAGGTCAAAGTGACCTTACTTTGCCTGGATGCTGACCTACCGCCAAAGATGCATGCACATGCAAAATGAGATGATCCTACCATGTACATTAACTTAGATCTGAACTCGGACGTAAACTTGAATGTAAGTCAATCATGCAGAAAATATAGGTCAAAGTGACCTTATTTTGCCTGGATGCTGACCTACTGCCAAAGATGCATGCACATGCAAAGTTAGATGATTGTATCATGTACAGTTACTTAGATCTGAACTCGGACATAAACTTGAATGTAAGTCACTCATGCAGAAAATGTAGGTCAAAGTGACCTAACTTTGCCTGGATGCTTACCTACCGCCAAAGATGCATGCACATGTAAGGTTAGATGATCCTACCATGTACAATTACTTAGATCTGAACTTGGACGTAAGCTTGAATGTAAGTCACATCTGAACTCGGACGTAAACTTGAATGTAAGTCAGATCTGAACTCGGACGTAAACTTGAATGTAAGTCACTCATGTTTAAAATATAGGTCAAAGTGACCTAATTTTGCCTGGATGCTGACCTATCCCCAAAGTTGCATGCACATGCAAGGTTAGATGATCCTATCATGTACAGTTACTGAGATATCAACTCGGACCTAAAATTAAATGGAAGCCAGTCAAGCAGAAAATATAGGTCAAAGAGACCTAATTTTCTTGGAGGCGAACTAAAAACTGCATCAAAATTGGACAAGAAATAAAAAAAATAAAATTTTTGTGATTCGCCCCTTTTGGGCCCCATTTTTCTCATGAATGGTACATGCGAGGTGAAATCCGTTGATATGTCTCTGATTGAAATTTCCATAGGAGCACACTGAAAGAAACCCCATCAAAATCTGATGAATAATAAATATTCTTCAGCAAATTATGTGTATACACCCAATTTTACCCTTTTTGGCCCCTTTTTTATAAACAACAGGGGCCACAAAATCCAAAACCCTTCAAAAGTCTTTCTCTTGTGCCAAGGAACATTGTGTTAAAATTTCATAAGGATTTGTCTACTGGAACTTAAGTTATTGACCAAAACAAAAGTGTCTACAGACGACGACGCGGACGAGTCGACGACGAAAACGCCATACCATTATAGACCTCAAATTTTTTGCGGTCACATAAAAATTAATCCAAGGTGTCCAAGAAAATAAAGTAAGTCAGTAAACAGGAAGTAGATGTCATGTAAACCTGAATTCGCTACATTATTTTAAATTCCAATACAAAATTTCAAGTGGCAGCGATTTTATATTAAGTTAGTCAGTAAACAGGAAGTAGATGTCCTGAAAACCTGAAATGGCTACTTGCGGTATGGGACATCGTTTCAAACTTGCATATAAAATTTCAAGTGACAGTGATAAGTAGTTACTGAGAAAACTTTTACAAAAAATTGTTTGCTATCACAGACAGACAGAGTGATTCCTATATACACTCCTGAACTTCTTTCATGGGTGGTATAAATATATGTATACTTACCCATTAATGTGAGTAACTTGGACTTTAGTTGTGATTCTAATCTAGCTATCATTAATTCTACAGCATTCCTGATTTCCCTCACTCTCTCATCCTTGGCAGTTTTTACACTTTCTATATTCCTCTCCTAAAATTAAACATGTAAAACTTTTCAATCATTTATATTTTTTATATGCATTGAGAAAAACAAAATAACTTATTAGTATTATTGGAAGAAAAATATATTTTATTTGTGCCACAATTTAAGATGCAAAGTTATGTGGGGTAATCAATACATTCAGCTTAACAGAAAAAGTTTATTATTCATTAATTGGATTGATAGTAACATAATATATGTGAATGATATAATTGATGAAAAGGGGGTGGAGGCATATCTCAAACCTTTATTTTAAATAAGCTTAAGTGTAAAACAAATTGGATTTCAGAAATTAGTCAATTATGGAAAGCCATACCAAAATCATGGTTACATACATTTGTATATTACAAAAGGAAAACTCATTTAAAACTCAAGTTATGACAAATAATGAAATCTATTTAAATGTGGGCAATAAGAACCATGACATAGGTCTTTTAGACACTAAAAAGATTTACAACATCCCTATCGACAAAGAAACTGACATTCCTGTTGGTTTTAATAAATGGAATAGACAATTAAATTTTGATTGCATTAGTACAAAAATTCGAAATATTTTTTTTCCTTTTTACATTATTATTTAAAAGAAAATAAGCTGAAAATGTTCCGATGGAAGCTTTTACACTGTGTACTGCCATGTAAAGTACTGCTACAGCAATGGAAATTTATTAACAATTCAAACTGTTCATACTGTAATGTTACAGAAGATTACAAACACATGTTTCTGAAATGTAAAGTTGTAGAAGATTTTTGGAGCAAAATTTCTTTACTTTTAAAGCAAATAAATTTTGATAATAGGAATTTAACCCTAAATAACCTAGTTTGGGGATGCAAAGTAGATGACAAACATTATTTTGGTTTTAACTGTCTATTTACTATTATTATATTTAGTATATATAAAGCTTACTGTCTTTCTGAACAGAAAAAAGAGTCCATGTGAATATATTTTCTTTATTCAAAAACGAAATTAATTGAGCTATATACTTAGAGCCACTCAGAACATGTTTTCATCTATTACACTAGAGAAAACACTATCTTACCTTGAAACCTAATAAACATGATATTTCTGTGTTTCATTATGATTATTCAAGGGTAAATACATATATAATATTTTGATATAAGGGCACTTTTCTGATTTATTTTGGCTAAAACCACATGTTTCAATTCAGGAAGTAAATAATGGTATACAATAATTTAAGGGGGTAGACCTGGGGTAGGAGGAGATAACTCCGTTTTTCACTTTTTTATTACTTACCTGAAAAAATAGAATCGCAATAGGTATGATAAAAATTTCTAAATTGTAAATTTTTTCCACACAACAAATAAATATTCACTTTGTCATGAAAACAAATACCTAACATCAAGTTATTCATAATGAGTGCATTTTACTCTACATTTTTGCAATGCTGTCCAAAGATAATGAAAATATGTGAAAGTCGGATTTCTTCCAAGGGAGGTAATTTATAGCACAGATTCAGCAATTTTATTGATTTTTACCCACTTAATTCTAAATTTAGAAAAAATGGGACAGTAGAATTTTCTAAAATTTTAATATATCTTACATATACTAGTATTCTTTCTATTCTCAGTTTTTGGTGAAAATTAAACGACAAAATTTTTTACAAGAAGTGTTTAATAGTGATCAAAATAGAGTAAAAATTTCAGCTTGTACTGTTCAAAACACCCATATACTTTAGTTCAAACTAGTTAAATTTACTTGCATTATTGATGCTTACTTTGACACATGTCTAAACTACAGAATTTTGCATTTGAAATAATTCTAAATTTAATACAAATTGAATAAGAGCCAATTTTATACACCACAAACAAGTCCTAAACAGATCAAATAATATGAGGAAACAGGGTATCTTTGATGACCTCTAGACAAAAAACGGGACGGTAAAAATTGTTGAAAATTGCTTAAAGTCGACATGAAAATGTGTAGTTTAAATACTGAAAATATTAAGAAAATTAAACGGGTGGAAAATTTTGGGCTTACCCAGGTCTACCCCCTTAAATACAATGAAGGAATTAATTTCCGGATGTGGTATATACATGTACTTATTTTAAGATACAAATTATAACTGATTATATTTATTGTAAACAGAATACTCTGGTAATTATATAGAAAACTATTGAGGTAAGCTGGGACTTAAGAGTATTTGTTAACAGGGATTGCAATATATGTTGTTGAATAAAAAAACTAGAGGCCCTCAAGAGCCTGTATAGCTCACCTGGTCCATGACTGGCATAAACTGCAGCCTAAATTACTAATTTTCTAGAAGTTTCAAAGGAGAAAATCTTTGAACGTGTTTTCCCCATAGGGTCCAATGGTCCCCGCTGGCGGCCATCTTGGATGAGGTGCAGACTTGTCAGACATAACTTTTTTAAGAAGACCATTAAAGGCCTATTGTGACCAAGTTTGATTCCAACTGACCGAGTAGTTTCAGAGAAGAATGTCTTTGAATGTATTTTTCCCATAGGGTCCAATGTAAAACAATGACCCCTGCTGGTGGCCATCTTTGAATACATGCAGACTTACCAGACACATTCTTCGATAGGTACTGACTATGGACAGTTGTCACCAAGTATGGTTCCAATTGGGCAAGTAAATTCAGCAGTTTCCACGGTAATTTAAAGCCCCACTATCCATTACAACCCATTTCAGACCATCATTCAAGAAAAAATTTGGGCAGGGGTTCCCCTTATAATTCAGATAATGCGTATTGCTGAAATAAAAACATTCCAAGTCCCCGTTTCCTTAAAAAAAATTTGGCAGGGGTTCCCCTTTATAATCTATTTTAAACATATTTCTTATAATGTGAAGAAAACTATGAAGCACAATACGACAATCAAGCTTACATTGTAAGTTATACAGTTGAACTTCAGTCTCTCAAACTTTGGTAGCTGGAACACCACCAATATCTTGAACTGCATTTAAAAGTCTGATCATGTTTTACTATATTTCTTTGTTTGGCTTTTTTGACAAAGAACATTCTTGCTAAGGACCACTTTCGACATCAGTTTTGAAGTCACAACATCAATATCTATTTGGAAACCAAATTTCATTGAAATTGGACAATGTTGAATTTCCCCGCCTTCTTTGGTGGCCATTTTGAAAATGGCGTTCAACGAACAATTTTCAACATCAGTTTTTGAAGTCGCAACATCAATATCTATTTGGAAACCAAATTTCATTGAAATCGGGAAAATGTTGAATTTTCCCGCCTTTTTTGACGGCCATTTTGAAAATGCCTTCTTAACATCAGTTTGGAAGCTGCGACATCAATACCTATTTGTAAACCAAATTTCATTGAAATCAGACAACGTTGATTTTTTCCGACTTTCTTCGCAGCCATTTTGAAAATGGCGGTCAAAAAATAATTTTCAACACTGGTTTTGAAGTTGCAACATCAATATCTATTTGGAAACCAAATTTTATTGAAATTGAACAATGTTGAATTTTCCCGCCTTTTTTTGGCTCCCATTTTGAAAATGGCGGTCAAAGAACGATTTTCAACACCACTTTTGAAGTCAGCACAGCATGGCAAACATTTTATCAATTTACACTTAACCTTCATCTTCTATAGTTTAGGAAATAAAAGACGAAAAATATGAAAATTTTGAAAATTCTGTGAAAAAAGGGCAGTAACTCCAACATGGGTTTTGGGATTTTCTCCAAAATTTCAAAAAGGGGAGATCTTGATAGGCTGAACATTTTTGCAATTTTAAAGTTGACCTCTATCTGCTATAGTTTCTTTGATAAAAAATAAAAAATATTAAAATTTTGAAAAAATTCCAGAAAAAGGGCAACAACTCCAAAACTGGTAATCAGATTTTCTTCAAAATTGCAAGACGGGTAGACCTTGCCATGCTGATCACTTTTACCCAGTCAGATTTTGGATATCTGTAACGGTTTCAGAGTTATTTGCCAAAAACAGAAATTTACCCCTATGTGCTATTTTAAGTAACGGCAGCCATATTGTTTGGTCCTCAGAGTAATAGAACACAATTTTGAATATAGATACCCTGGTCAAGATTCAGACCAAGTTTGGTTAAAATTGGCCAGGTGGTTTCAGAGGAGAAGATTTTTGAAAAAGTTTACGACAGACTGACGATGGACGTCAAGTGATGGCAATAGCTCACATGGCCTTTTAGGCCAGGTGAGCTTAAAAGTAACTGGAATGTGTTGTTGTCTATGTTTAGTGTCATTTTGAATTGAAATGATAGACAACCCTGCATACCCCTGGGCCTCCACCTTCAGGCAGTAAGCACTCCTTGACCTATCTTTCTATATTCTGTTTTGTTTTATTCTTTCTTTATCAAGATTGTGGTCTCGGAGTTAGTAGTTTACCTGTATTGGTTTTTTTTGTATGTTTATTACACTAAAGGAAAACAAGAAAGACAAAAGGAAAGTTTGGGTACCCATTAACCAGTTTAAGGTAGATTGGTAGTCTTCCGCCATTTTGAATTTGTTATTTATGCTGTTATGGTATTATCTGCCTTTCAAAATATGCAAATATTTTTATTTGTAATGAATCAATCAATATTATATCCATAATACAAAATGCAAATGACCTACATGGACTTGATTTCACATGTCTTTATCTAATTAGACGAGGTATGGTAAGTTGATAATTAAATAAATTGGAAGAGGATTTTTGAAAAGGGAGATAATCTGATCAAAATATTTTACAATGATATCACTATGAAAATTCACATTTTACAAATTAAATGGAAAACAATGACCGTGACCCCCATTTTTCTTTATATTTTTTGAAAGTATGTTTAAAGGGCTAACACATGAGTAAAGTAGAAAAAAATCTATGGAACAGTTTTAAAGAAATCAACAATATACCTGTTATTCCCTATATATTCATTAGAAATATTTTTTTATTTTGATATCAGTTATTTTAAAAACAAGCACAATGACCCCCCTTTTTTATTTTTTTTATTTCAATGCTTATATAATAAGGAAACTTTCCTGTAAAAATTTTAATAATCTATAGAAAAAGTTTTGGAGTACCCATCTACCTTAAATGTACCACTAGCTTCTGGTAGTGCTGGTACCAAGTCTGACTACCCAGAGTTCCTATCGTTGTTTACGTTGGCCTTTCTTTTATTGGTGTTTTTGATGCAGTGCCCTTGTGGACTGTAGGTATTCCCTATTATCTTTTCTTCTGTAATTAACAGGCATTGGTTTACATACATAAAAATTTAATCTACATAAATGTTATATACATGGATGTACACATATTTGTAGAAATAAAATACAAACCACATCTTGGACAAGACTAATCAGTTCTACATGTCTTCTCTTTAACTGGTTTAATTCATCTGTAATTTTCTTCACATGTTCATCGTATACACTGTCTAAAGGTTTAAATGTATGACCAGAATGCTGGAAAAAAAAACAATAAAACATACCCTAACAGTTCAGTAGCTAAAAAAATAAAGAAAATCATACCCTAACAGTTCAGGAGCTAAAAAAAAACAATAAATTCATACCCTAACAGTTCAGTAGCTAAAAAAATAAATAAAATCATACCATAACAGTTCAGGATTCTATATATATCACAAAGATGACTTTCATTTTCAGTAAAAGTTTCTGGAACATGGTCTCTAATTCTTGTCTGATTAAAAAACTTCAATGTATGATTGATGAAAATACAAGACTGAAAAACTTAGACATCATTATTCTTAGACTTCATGTTTAAACAGGGAACATTTTTGAATTTTCAAAAAAATTCTCTATGTCAATGTGATGAGATTTAAAACTCTATACCCTAAGTGGGAAACATTTNGGGCAAGGTCAAGGTCAAAATGTCTACAAATATGGTACCAGAAGAAAGCTCTCATCACAAGGAAGTCACATACCAAATATCAACATCCTAGCTCTTCAGGTTTCAATTCCACAAGCCAGGTTAAAGTTTTGCTGACGCCGACACCGCCGACGCCGGGGGTATGACAATAGCTCTCCGGACATTCGTCCCGGCGAGCTAAAAACATCATTATCCTTAGACTTCATGTTTAAACAGGGAACATTTTTGAATTTTCAAAAAAATTCTCTATGTCAATGTGATGAGATTTAAAACTCTATACCCTAAGTGGGAAACATTTTCAAAAGATTAATTTCTTATCAAATAATGACAATACCTATGACATTATTTAAAAGTGTACTTTACACCATCTTTTATTTGCAATTTATATTTGATTAATTTTTAAGAAGGAAAACATCACAAGATTAATAAATCACTAACTGGTCTTTTCATGTGATTTAATTTATTTAATTTCACTTAGCGAAAATTTATTGCCACAAAATTGACAAAAGTATGAATCACAGAAACAAGTCTGCACAAAAATAAGTTAGTTAGTTGGTTTATTTAACTTCTCAATCTTGATGACAGAGGTTTATAAAGTTTTTCAACAAATATGAAGCTTTATCAAATATCACTGTAACATTCATCAAGCACAATGCTGGTAGTGTACCAATATTCTAGATCGACATACATACCTGATAACCTTTGGTAGCTGCTATGAGGGAGATCTCCCTCATATCAGCCCATCTAAGGGGGAGATTTTGTATAACGACCTTTTTTCAACAACACCTTGCATTTATCAATGAAGAAAAGATAATATGGAATGATTGAAATCATTCATATAAGCTGTAAGATCAATTTCTAAAATCAAAATTCTACCATGATTTTAAAATAATGCATCATATTTCATAATTTTGCCATGAAAGCACAATAAATTTGGGAAGACTTTTTAAAAATGACCCTATTTTGTCTATGAGGGAGGTGGGGGGGGGGGGGGGGGAAATCACATTAAGGGGAGATGTTGATCTCCCTTGAGGGAGATCCTTTCAAAGGAGAGAAGATGCTTCTAAGAGGGAGTCTCCACCTTAAAGGCGAAGGGTTAACAGGTATGGACATACTGTGAAAATACTATTGTTCCCGAGTTTCCAATTTTCTTGGATTTTGTGGTTTTCTATATCCATGAAATTAAGGTTCCAACGAATGTATATTTTCTGCAAACTTCTAATGTATCAAATTTAAAACCATGAATTGAAGAACCCACAAAACAACGATATTTGTGAAAACCAGGACAATTGATGTCCATGAATAAAAGTACTTCCACAGTATTCGTTCATTTCATCTGACATTAAAATAGGGTTGGATTCTCGTGTTATTCTAGTCTGCACCTAATTCCAACATTTCAATATATTTGCTACATGTCTATATATAAATTTTTGAAAGTATTAGCCTGCTCTATCTAACATAAACCTTTGACACACTGGATTAGAAAACTTACAGTTCCTCCCCACAGAGCACACTGATGACATATACATTGTTTACAAGTCCAGCAATACACACTTAATTTCTCTCCATGATGTTCATCACATCTGAAAAACCAAATCAATTAATCTGTAACAATTAATAACTTCACATTCTGCTTAAGATCTATTTTTGATTTAAAATGAAAGTGATCGTATTTTGTTACAAAAAAAAACAAAATTGTTATGATAGCTCTTAAACTTACATGCACATGTAACAGAAGGAAACTATAAGGTTGATTATACAGTTTGTTATCATTGTATCTATTGTAAGTTATATTAGTGATGTCAGGGTTTTCTCGTCATATGTGTATGCAATTGAACCAGTGCCTTAAGTTTTACCACTACAATATGCAATTATGCTTCCAATACATGTACTGGCACATCCAGTGTTTTCTGCATTGATAACCAGTGCATTAGAACACTTCCAATCTGAGCCTTTATACAGAAAGGACAACCAATACCTTTGGACTTAATATCTCCAGACAGTGTTTTCACATTTCCTGAATAGTGTGAGAAACGTTTCTCCTCTCTAGAGAGAAAGTTGTTTTTGGCCAATGGTAGGTTGAAATTCAATTGTGATGTCAAATATATTTGGGGTTTTCTTACTTCACCATTGCGACACCATGAAAAAAAGACGACCATGCTTGATGACATTAAGCTCAACAAACACATTAATTTCCCAGCAGCAGAAAAAGGTCATGTTTCAGTCCAAAATCTGCCTGAAATCATTAGATAAACCGATTCCACAGCCATACCTCATAAGAAATGACATTTTTACACTCTCAATAGTTAAATCTATTTAAAACACCTGACAAGCCCAAGATTTATAAAGTTGAAAATTTAACTTTCAGTTGTAAAAATGTTGTAACTCACTCATTGCAGTTGTGGAATCTATATATTTACCAACCAATATGTTTTTTCCCACCCTACCACAATATATATGTGTCTATGTTCTCACTTGTCTTTTTCTGGTTCTTCTTTTTTTGACGGGGATGGTGCACACTCCTTTAAGGAATCTAACTGATTTGTAACTTCTTCAGCCCATCTACAATTCACTAATTCATGTATGTGTAATGATGCCCTGCAATAAATTGAAAATGTAGTAACATAGAATAACATATAATAATAATACCATTAATAATAGTTCCAATGAGAAGTATATCTATTGGTAATTTATATGAATTTCCTTGATCTACGGTGGTTGATAATATCAATATCACCACATTTCATGTTATCAAAAGATTATCAGGTCACTGCGAAGATATAACTTGCGTGTTGCTATGCTTTAGTACTACTTGTTGCATTCATAGGTGCCATACGTTGACTGAAGAATGAATATTAATTATTGCAATAAACAATATATTTAACATACAAAAATAGAAATTTCAGCTTCTTTCAATTGTATAGTTCTATCTATCATTTTGTGAATTACCAATAAAAGAAATATAGGACATATTGTTTTTGATGGGGACTTTATCACGGAGTAACATATTAAACAAACTCTTAGCAGCTTGCCTAATATTGGTCGTGATCAATATGAAAAAGAAAGAAAATGGGGTAAATGTCAAGGAGACAACGTCCCATATCCAGGTTAAAACGACCCAAAACTAAGCATCTAGGGGTCACCGTACGGTCCTCAACACAGTGAGGAACCTCACACCATATAGCAAGCCCCAAATGGCCCCAAAAAGGTTAAAAAGTGAATAAATCAATGGAAACAAACCATATCCAATAACCAAAATATCAAGAAAATAAAATTTTATAAGACAAGGACAAGCCAATGACCAACATATTCCTGACTTGGGACAGGCGCAAAAATTGTGTTGGGGTTAAACTCGTTTTCTTGGCTCCAATCCCTCCCCTATGTGTGGTGATTGGCTAAAAATAAATACACAAAAAGACTAACAGTAAAAATCAAACTAGAAAAAAGTCCAACTTATCAAGACGAATACCCTTACAATGAAGTACATAAAACATGAAGACAATACACACAGGTACTGTCTGGAAAAATGCTCGTAGTTACTGACAGCTAGCTAAGGACATAATTTCCATTGACAATGATATCAAGTCCTTATATATCCTTTACTCTATATATATCTACCAATCTGTTTTTATATCGCTTCAAACAGAGTTCATATTGGATTCATAAACAGTTCTTTTGCACCTGATAAACCAAAAGTTCACATCAAATAACCAATCAATCAACACCTGACAGAATAATAAAGATTCCATATGCACCTGGTATACCAAAGTTCACATTAAATAACCAATCAATCAACACCTGACAGATTTAAAGAACCTTAGTGAGCAAGCTCACATACCCCATGCCCCAACATATCGGATAATCCTGCATTATCTAAAAATTATCAAAAATTGAAATCCAAGTAGTTTGCACATCTCTTACAGATGCACAATCATCCTGTAAAATATCTTGAGTTATCCGGACAAATAATGTACCCTATATGCAATATAACGCATAAAAATGAT
>MJUU01069503.1:4441-21137 GCA_002080025.1 Modiolus philippinarum | reverse complement strand
TTGATTATGAAATTTCTTACATCGAGTTTAATAAATTTTGCAAATGTTTGAAAGCAAGGCTTGCCGAGCTTTTAAACATTTGAAAATTTATTGAACGAGATGTGAGAAATTTCATAATTAACGCGTTTAAATTGTGGAAACTATTTCTCTAATGACTGGATGAAAAACACCAAGGATTGTATTCCGAATAAATTTGGCGGGAAATGTCACGAAACTTGTTCTCCTCTCTAGAGAGGAGAACAAGTTTCCACAACGTTCAGGAAATGTGAAAACTGGATAGAAATTAGAGAAAGTAACATTTCCTTCTTGAAACCCTTCCAGAGGTTGCACCTACTATGTTCATTTCTTTTTTAGCTAAATGCAAAAGGTTCTAATATCAAACTGGTATCATTTTGGAATATAAAATCTGTGGTTATGTATTACAAAAGTACAAACATCCATTTTACATATACATATTGTATTTTCCTAGTCTTGTTTTGTCCTTTTTCTACTGTTGAGGAGAGAAACTTGTGGAAGTATGGATGTCATTCAATCCCCTATTAACAGTAAAACTTTGGCCATTGGGTGAGGGAATAATAAAGCATTAAATTAAATCTGAAATGATATATTGTCAGAAAACATATGTTTGTACCTGCAATGAGGACACTGTGATCTTTGTTCTGTTAACCATCTCTGTAAAATAAATAAAATATGCTTAAAATCTGTGCTAATGTAGTGAAATGCCTCACTAATAGTGTGACGGGTGTCGTTAGTGGCTTACCCTTCCTTGGTTTTGTATTTCGTGATTATTTCTGTGTTTTGTAGCTGTCTAGCATCGATTAGTTATACTTTTTATATAGATTTTCTACTCAAAAACCAAGATTTAGATGCGGATTATAATTTTTTCATTTCAATACGCCAGTTGTTTACTTGGCGACGACATTGAAGATATTGTGACGTCGCTTCATGTCGTCTTCCGGTGACTAAAAATCCTTTATTTTCACCGACGATAATATGACATTTATTTAACTGAGAAAACTCTATAAATCACTGCTATCTATAGATATAATAATCTAGAATACTTACCCTAATACAACTAAAACAACAGAGTTTAGAACAATGTGGACACAGTCTAGCATCTCTCAACTTCTCCATACAGATGAAACATCTGAACATTTCAGACAAACTCTGTAATAAAATAAATTATTAAATAGTTATGTAAAATATGATTAAAATTGTTTATACAATAGAAAACGTTTAGAGCAAATATCGATAGGTTTACAGGACGAATACGGCCAAGCAGGCCCAATATGGATTTACTAGCTCAATATGGATTTACTGGCCCAATACAGGTTTACTGGCCCAATACGGCCAGGCCCAATACAGACTTCCAGTTTATTAAGATATTAAACAAAATGGAGGTAATTTCATAAACAGAACATAATTCCATGTGAATAATCTGCTAGACTGCTACAATGTCATAAATGTAAATCAATCGTAGATTTTTTATTACGATTTATTTTGAAACGGAAATTCAGTTTCATTTCTGGGATCTGATTCCGTATTTCTATACTCAATTTGCAGAAGTTCAAGGACATCAATGACAACGCTAGTTTGTTGACATTCTGAAACACACTTTGATAGTTCAGTGATTTTTA
Organism: Modiolus philippinarum; assembly: GCA_002080025.1. NCBI lineage: Eukaryota > Metazoa > Mollusca > Bivalvia > Mytilida > Modiolidae > Modiolus > Modiolus philippinarum. The sequence goes on along the minus strand of MJUU01069503.1, from coordinate 19,500 downwards.
ATATGAAACATCATCATGATCATAGTATTCAAACATGTCAACAATCAGATTTCAACACATCAGAAAAGTAAATCTTTTTAAGGTAACCTCTTCTCGCTAAATTGAACTTGAGTCATTTGCGTGGCTGCCAGATATCTCAATGTTTATCTATGTTGTCATACATGAAAATCGCAGTCACAAGTCAAATTTTCAAATGTTGGAGACTGTTCCCCATAGCAGAAATACATGAGAAATAAACTTAAGAATAAAGGAAAATGAAACATAAAAACTGACTGACAAGTTCTAGGGGTGTAACGATACACCTACCTCACCGTTCGATACGTATCACGATACAAGGACCACGGTTCGATGCATTTCGACTCGATTCATTCTTGCGTCATTTTTATCAGTGACAGCTAGCTGGCTAGGAAGATGACAATATTTATTCTATGATTTGTATATAATTAATGTGAACTACTTTAAATGTAAATAGTACCAGTTGATTTAGCATTTTTCAGTGTTTTTCTATTGTAAGAAGTAATCCAGTGATTTGTTTGCTCCAACAACTATAGTTCTGATACTTAAAACTAATCTCAGATCTTTATTATTTAGTGATTTTTAGCAAACTCAAACTGGAAGTGTAAGAAAATCTAAGTAATTGTAAATAATCCTCTCTGTTCAAAAGCTGTCTGAGATATATAAGCTCTGAACATTCCTTATTTGAAGCAAACTAAAAAAACTACGGTCGGCAAGTCAGATCTTTTTACTAGCCCGTAGTTGGTTTTGTTCGTTACTGTGCTTTAGCGGTAATTAGTCATACCGCTAAAACCAGAAGTTTACATTAGAGTTGTTTCCTCCAACAAAACGAAGTTTTTCGGCTTATGTTGCCAACTTCTCGTGAATATTTTGACATATATAGTTAGCGGTTACGTACATAGGCACGTTCATAGTGGAAAAATGTTATTTGCATTGACTACGCTGCAAGCACAGGTCATTTTATCTGCGGTTGAGTTGTTAGCTTTCGTTTGTAACATACTGAACATTCCGGATCGAAACCGAATTGAAATACGGGTTTAAAGAACCGAAAATCGAACCGAACAAAAAAATCGCGGTTCATCGAAAACTTCGGTGAATCTTTACCCCCCTAACAAGTTCTTCGCCAATTTTGCTGCCATAGATGATAGTATGTAGTTTTACATAACTATTTAATAATTAAAAATTATGTCCTTGGACAGTCGTATTGGGCGTTGCCTCGGCCTAATACGACTGTCCTTGGACATAATACAGGACCAATATGAAAAATGAGATTCTATAACCCTATATTAAAGTATAGGTTTATTTACTGATTATCAACATATCAAATAAACATCTGAACATTTCAGACAAACTCTGTTATAAAATCAATTAAAGTATAGGAGGTTTATTTACTGATTCTAATATGGCTTCCTGTATTAGCTTTGTAAATAGTCATGTTATAATACCAATATAACACTCTTAGCACATGCGCAAAAGATGCATAGTTTCTGTTGCATATTTTGAATCGGCTATTTTTCATTTTTACTGTCAAAATCATCTACCATCCACTAACAACTTTTTAATTAAATTTGTTTCCGAAATTCATTATGGAATTTTTTTACTTGAAAAGGCAATGTTCGGGACAAACTTTAATTTTTCTACTCGTGACGTCACAAATAACATCGTAATGTCCGGTTCGTAAGCAGCGTCGGTTGGAAAGTTTGAATGGAGATTAAGAGGACTTGAGGCATTTTCTACAGTTAAAATAGCAATTTCATCAAACGAAACAAAGTTTTTGTTGTATTTGTGGAAAGTTTTTTGTCCGTGTATTTGTTTAGCAAAATCAAAATGTTACGGAACCATTAGATAGTCGCTGCTCACTTCGGGTATAAAATGGGTGAAATTTCCATATCAGAATCGAAATAAATCATAGCCGCCAAATACTATATTGTCATTATAACATGGGCTTTCGTTGTTTTTGCATATTTTACCCCTCGCTAACGCTCGGGATAAAATATTTGCAAAAACAACTCAAGCCCATGTTATAATGACAATATAGTATGACAGCCATGTTTTATTTCTTAATTATCAATATATAGTACATATCAAATATTAAAGTTAAACTTGTATACCTAAGATGCAAATGGACCAGCTGATAAAGTCTTTAAAATAGGACTTTCACACAAGTTTTTGCCATATTTTTTCTCAATTCTGCACAATTTCTTTTTTTTCAAAATTGATAATACAAATAGACTGAACACATGGAACACCAGTATAGGAATAAATAAAGCTTATGAAATACATTGATGTGTTATGGACCTTCTGTTTGAGGCATTTCCTGTTTCAAAAATGGAGGAAAAAGGGTTTTCTCCGTCTTTTACCATACCTTTTTGTAGATTAGAACATTTTTAGTCTCTTTCATAAAATTTACATTATGACTCAGGGATGCAAATTTCCAGGGCCCAGTAGCCCAAGGCCCATAAAATTTGGCCTGGGCTACTAAAATTTTAGAACCAGTAGCCCAGGTGGCTACTAAAATATCCTGCAATTTTGGTTGACAATATAGTACTGGGCTAGTGACAGGGATGGCTCTGGCTTCTGAATATCTGTCGCCAGAAAAATGGCCAACTTGTATTTTTTGTCGCCAATTACAAAAATGTGTCGCCAATTAGGAAGTATTCAATTGGTTTTCTAGGTTGGACGATAGACTTTTGTGTTCTTTCTTCCACACTAAAAGAATAGTTCTATTTTGTATTCTTTTGTTTTGATGGCACAAATTCTTTTATCATTTACATTCTTTGCTGTTTCAGTTTGAATCGTATGCTCAACATTCCTTGTTTGCTGCCTTTTGCAGGTACTGTTTTCAAACATTTCAGTTATGTCCTTCAAAGTCATTAATGTTTCATCTGCAGACAGATGTTTTTATTCCCCTCACAATGAGGAATTTTTTAAAATCTTTTTTTTCTTCATCATTTACATGCTTTTTTTTATTTGATTTGAGGTACTCGCTTTATATTCCTTGATTACTGTCTTCAGCAAACAAGTGTATATTCCTTCCACTGCCATGTCACTTTGGACTTTTCTTAGAATTTAATGACACTGGTATCTCCCCAATTGAGGGAGAAAAACTAAATGTTTAGACATTTACATCTGCTTGTCAAGTTTCAAATAAATAGTTTATCTTTCAATAGGTCAATAAAAGTATTAAACAAAAATTGAATTTGCAATTATTTGAATAAAGTTTGTTAGCTTCAATATTATCCCTTAAAATTAGTTCAATTTTTTATTTTATAAGACTTGATATACAATTTTTAGTAAAAAGTAACACTCAAAGCCTCTTTAATTTTGTTTTCACAACATAGAAAAGGGGAAGTAACTCAACTTCATAATTGCATAATCTAATCCGTTTGTTGTCGTGAACATTTAGGAAAATAAGAAGTGATATTAAACGAAAAAAAAAAGAAAAGTATAAAATTTTAGTGTATAATAATACTCTTTTGATTCCTTTGATTGGGCTTGTATCTGTTACAAGTCATTTTGGCACGTGCACAGGTAAAATTATATAAACAGGTAATGCAATCAACAGATGACCGGAAATAATCAATGGACTACAATAATGTTGCCAGAGGCTATGAATTGACATTTAATTATTACCTATGATTATTTTAACAGCAAAAATCATGAAAGGTTTCAACTAAGAAGGGTAAAAATTGGATAATACCGGCAAGTTAATTTGAAAAACGTTGTCGCCAAAAAAATCGCCAGGAACGATTTTTTGTCACCAGAATGAAAATAAAATCGCAAATTGCGACATTGGCGAAGCCCAGCGCGAACCCTGAGTGATTTATTGGCAGGGCTACTGAATTCTGATTACCAGGGGCCCAGCTGGCCACTTTGCCAGTATTGCGAATTTTCTTCCCAGAGTCATTGCAACATTGCTCTCCGGTTACAGAACTATACATAGTTAATAATCGTGATGCAGTGGCAGGCATGATAAAGAAAAAAAAAAACATTTCTGGCTTTGAATCTCTGGACGGATAAGGCATGGACCCTTCGTTTTCTGGGGTAGGGGGATTTAACCCTAGTCAGGAAATTTTTTGGCCTGTTGTGCAGGCAAGATTATTTTTTCCCACTATATACTATTCTAGAAAAAAATTGTAAAGCAAGGCTCTTTTTATCAATACCTAGCGAAAGTTTTACGGAACAGGCTAGGCCTCGTCTCCGTACTCCATTTCCTGCAGATATAACTCCATGTGACTCCCCGTTAAAGTTATATCCACTTTATAATCATTGCAGTAAATGTCTTGTTCTCCCCAGTGTTTATCGTGTCTGTTTTTGAAGCTGTTAATAGTTGGCACTTTGATTAATGCTTCAGGCAGATTATTCCATAATTTAGCTACTTGTAATGCAAAATAATTTCTCCTTATTTCTTTGTTTGCCCTTTGGTGGATAATTTTTTATGTTTTTGTTCGTACACTTACTCTTATGGATGGGTTGAGCCCAAGATTATTTTTTAACCCCCAGACGGCCCAGTGCTGGTCACAGAAATTTTGTGCAAAAATCGGTGCCATAATTTTTTCTAAAAATATCAGCCCAATACCCAAACCATGAAAATCAAATGGACCATGCTGTGACACCTACGAAACACTACAACATCAATTAAACTTGGTGTAAGAAATGATGAAGTTTGAGGGGTCTCAGTTTGGATTGGAATTAATGCAGTTTTAGGAAATGGTCATTTACTTCAACGGTATCGCCTTCATGCCTTCGGTCTCCTCTTACTCCTCCGCTTGCCATTGCAATAAACAGTTTGTAGATCGGCTGTTATCAAGAAGTCATTTAGAAAGATATGATTCTCAAGAACAAAATATTTGTTTTTCTTCTCAACAGGTGATCAGGGCTGGATTGACCACGTGAATCTGATTGGATAAAAATGTAAATTAACATGAACTTTTATTTGTATGGTGTATTTATTGAAAAAAATAGCACATTTTGCTGTGACAATTTTGACAATTTAATACTAAAATAATTTTTAAAAGTATATAAATTAATTTAATTTACTTTCACCGCGTAAATATTTTCCTTGAAATTACGAATTGTTATGAACAAAACGAACCGGTGTAACAAAAAAAAAATCAGACTGAAGGTCTTGAGAGTCGCTTAATTTGAACATAGAACCAAATGGGGGTAATTGGTAATCAGATATTCATTAATTTCCGTTATCATATTTTCCCCTTCGATTGGAATGATCAAAAATTGGCATCTGTGAAATTCTGTCAAATCTCGTGGGTATTATAATTAATTGTCTAACTTAATTGCAAATTAAAAAAAAAATGATTCCAGTTATCAAAATAAAATTTTAAAAACCCATACTTTACACCCTGAAGATAAAGCAAGCATACAATAATACAAAACACATAAACTCGGGTAAAATTTCATATATATAAATATTTTATTTTAGTTGTTTGCATATCTAGATAAGAAACAAAGACTTTGAAAAGCCACACAGTACCTTACAATTAGCGTAGTTGTAAGTTTTCGATTAATTTTGTGTCTTGTCCCTAGTTTAAATGTCAACATCTTAGCTGTTAATATGGACGGGAAAATTATGTTAACACTGTGTGTTCCCCTGATTCAGTCGAATGTTATACGGATTTTCCTTACTGGTCTCTTCCTTTGATCGATTCGGACTTTTGTTGTCACTTTTATTTTTTGGAAGACAATCAGGTGTAACAATTATTGTAATTCAATTTCTTGAAGTTGTTTTATTGGCATTTGAAGGAACGTTTATTTGATAAACAGTGCACTAAAATGACCCAATCTAAACTTTATATATATAGAATTTATCACTGTCAAAATTAACATTTAACAGATGCCGTGTACACAAATAGCTGTAAATACTGTGTAATATATAAATAATTACGCACTGACCGAAAATCTCTACGCATTAAATTCAAAATCATTAGTGATATAAAAAAACTTCGAACTTATAACGCTTGTATTTCATTAAAATCTTTCCGTCGTATATTAGAAATTAAAACAAATCATAATCTGTTATTGTTAACATTTGATTTGTCAAAACCGAAGATATCTTTTCTCAGTGTAGGTATGCAATATTTTGAGCAAAGCGTATACCAAGGTCACATAAAACCCGAGGTTATTCAGTACAGAAATAGAAAGTTAGGAATACAGAGAGTCGCTTAAGCTTTGCTTAGCGCGAATCAATCAAGCGCACCCCTTTTCAAAATTTGACTTTTCTTTACTAAACACTACTCTCACGCATGACAAAGTCAGTTGTCTGGCATTTAATACATCAGTTTACAGAGAGGATAAAAATGAAGTAAATAAGTGGGTAAAGTTTTATATAAAGTCGGTATAAAATCCACAACAGTACAACGTACACAAGATCTGAAGAGCTTTAGACCTACATAAAGCTCACAACACTACCAAATCTTGAATACACGCATACAATAAAATAAATGCTAAGCAGCAGCAAATTGGGTGAGTTTTAAGCAGCATTAAAATATCAGTCTATATAAACCAACAGATTAAACAACTTACTATACATTAAAATACATTACTTATAATATCACAGATATAATTCACAAATATAGTACACAGAGAACAAAATGGCATAAACAGCATACATAATGCAATGATTATTTAGTAGGAACTGAAGCTGGGAAACTAATTTTAAAAAGGCAACATTGATGACCTGTCCGCGCAAAAACAAATCATGACGCACACATACTACATCTACAAGGATTGTATCAAAATTTTTACCATTCACCTGAATGGTTTTCAGGGGCTCCGACAACAGAGCTGCGGGGCGCGTCCCAAGTTGTTGAATAGGGGAATGCCCTGTTTATGCGGGGTAGTCAGGTTATAATTCGGAAAGTCTTATCGCGAACTATTGTAGCCATTTGAACTGTGTGGGGAAACGCCAGGCTTCATACAGACCTCTTCAATATTTCTCTAAGGAGGACAGACGCACCGGGTGTCGTAATCAAGGCTAAATTTCCTGCCCCTACCAATTTCTACCCTTTTCCAATGGCAATCAAAACTCGTTGCCACGATTGGTATCAAGAAGTTCCGTCCCCAAGTAGTTACGGCCTCGGTTGTTCCGGCCATATTTTTATCCTATTAATGATAATCATGACAACTAATAATTGTAATGGTAACTTTCATAATGGTTACTTCGATCTCGATTCGGAAATCAAAACCAGGAAAAAGTAGTTACTTTCAACATTCATTCATTCAAATAATTTTATTGTCAAAAACAAATGGATTGGATAACAGGCAATGCCTATACTAATCCTCTCCTTCAAACAAGATGGAATATAACATGTACAATTTACATTACAACACAGAATAATATCATACATTAGTAAATAAATTATATCAATAAACAGTGGAATTAGTTACTTCCCATATAACTGTTGCCTTAGTGATAGTTATACTTCAAGTTTGATTCCCAGTTCGCTTATGTCAAGTGTTTTCGGTTCATATTGATTGTTGAAAATAGCAAAAGGGTTTTGCTTTGAGATCATTTTCGGGCTGAAAAATGATGGGTGTCCTGGCCGTTCAGAAAATGATGGGTGTCCTGGCCGTTCAGAAAATGATGGGTGTCCTGGCCGTTCAGAAAATGATATGGGTGTCCTGGTCGTTCAGAAAATTGGTATATTTGGCTTTTCATTTAGATTTGTTCTCTGTCAACTTTATCTAAATTTTATATTTCTTTTTGTTTAAAACTAAGGAGTACCTCCCTCTTGCATAGCTTGTTATTATTTAATGCCCTTTGATCACCCCCTTGTTTAATTGGCTTCTTTGTATAACTGAATGAGATAATTGGTGTAATTAAACAAATTATTAATTTAATTAATAAATTCATTTTGCATAAACAAGCAGAGTCATTTAAACTTGTTGGCTTTAATCACCAATTTAACTACTTTAAAATTGGGAACGGATCTTCTTGAGGCCGGAACTACTGGGGACGGAACCCCGGGGACGGAACTACTTGGGGACGGAACGTCTGGAAACCCACGATTACCCCTTAAAACTTTACTTTTTCCTTCTTTTACTTACATTTTTACATTGATTACCTCGTTCTCGTCCATATATAGCTGAAATATTGCTCATTGGACGTTAAACTCGAACTAATCAATCAATCAATCAAAATTTCCAATTGATAAACAGAAATCCTGTTGATCTGATATGCTCGGGCAGATCATTCCACAGTACAGCAGCAGTTATATCAGAAAGACTGTTTACCAAATTTCTTACTTTAAACCATGGGTATACTTTAGTATCTAAAATATTCAAATATCTAAAATTATATTGTTTTTAATTGAACCATTGCTTAACATGGATGAGAATTTGAAAAATTCCACGACCATTATCCATTATACACACTCTTCTAATTTGAAGAGATTGAACATTAGCAACTATTAAAAGTTGATCATAAGTGCAATAATAATTATAGATGAATCTAAGTGCTCGCTCTGATTTTTCAAGCTTATTAATGTCTATCCGGTACAACGGATAGACATTATTGGGATTGTAAAATTGTAAAAAAAAATTTTTCTTCTTTTCACAGAGGTGTCTAAGTGGGTAAGTTTAGGTCGATGAAATTTGGTGGGGTTTTGTAGTTTCTGTTGAAGTAGTGATTGTATCCGTCTTGGGTCGTTTCGTTATCAGGGGAGGGGGTTATTTTAGAAAACTCCCTAAACATGTTTTGTGATATTATTCGGAAATGGTAATAAATAGGTAGTGAATTGTAATGGGAAAAATGTTTGTTAGGCTATGACAGATATTGCGTTCATTTGGGCGAATGTTGGTGGATGGACCGTTTTCATGATAAGGGCTTGCAAAGTTTTGTTACTTTTCTTGGAGCAATTATTTGGGGAAATTTCGGAATGTGTAAGGATTAGGTATTTGGGACCTATATCATTGTATTTAGTTGATATGTTTTACATTCAAAAATGTAGGGGTCAAAGGTTTATTGGTCACTTTATTACATCATAAAATATTTAATAGATACTTTAAGTAACATCCCTAATCACTGATATACACAATTTAATAAATATATCTCATACATTTATTTATACGTTCTATAAAGTATGAAGTATTTTCATCTATTGGTATTTTCATATCCCTGCGCAATGAGGTCTATTGCTCAGTGCAGTCTGTTGATCGATGGAATTTATTGACCAGTGCGGTCTATTTACCGATGGAGTCTATTGACCGATGACGTCTATTGACCACTCAGATCTATTGCCCGATGAGGTCTTTTGACCTATGAGGTCTATTGCCCGATGAGGTCTTTTGCCCGGTGAAGTCTAGTGTCTTACATTTGAACTTTCTGTAACCCAGCCACTAATACATGTATGACAACAATAACATGGTACAGCGATAAAAAATTAAAACAATGGCAGCAAAATGGACGATATATATTTTACTACTGTATTTAAATAGTATTTGGAAATATGAAGCCTTGTGTAACAGTTTGTATGACCATCTGCACATTTTTTAGATTAAAATAATACAATTTGTAGAAAATCATGAAATAAAATAAATAACTGCCCAGTTTTTCATTTATCAAAATTATCAACGTTAAAATATCTTTCAACATATTCTTCAATAAATTCTTTTAATTGTGAAAACGTATGCTCTCAATAAATCTGCTATAAAACTAGTAAGTATTAAAACAGACAAACTTTCATGTGTTAAAATCATTGTTCTGCAAAATGTGTTTATATAATATTTTCAACCATTTGCTGTGCACATTCAGATGAAAACTTCAACTAGAACCTCAGTTGTTCCAAGAACAATTGAGAGGTCGGTCCAATTAATTCAGGCCACCTATATATTGATATGAGGCCTTTGCGTTGAACAAACATGTGTAGGTGATACGTGTTATTGCTAAAAAACTTTGAACTTTGATATGAGACATTGCTATTGGATGTATTCAAAAACAGTAATAGATAGTAGATTAAAATGCTGGAGAAAATGTGTGTAATGTTACGATCTATATTTGTAGCAAAGGAAAGGGTGATTAAACCAACAGTTTGGAACCTATGGACCAAAAACTGATTTTCGACAAGCGATTTCCGGTTTTCTTTTGATTGTCGCTTAATACCATTATAGTAACAATAATGTATTAAATACTAAAAAAGTACAGGAAGATGTTTCTTTCAAAATTAGGTCAATATCAAAGTATCATGGACAACAAAAATTTTCGTTTTACTCAATGTATATTGATAAATGTACATATTAAAGGTATATATATATAGTGTCTTAGTTTAATCGGTTAATCTGAAATGAGAGCATTACTGGCACAACTTCCGGATAGACCTATCAATTGTTCTTCGAATAATTGACATACTAGTTTGTACTTGTTTTTGAGCAAAAATGCTAGGATAAAGGACAAAGATTAAAGTTTAAGAGAATAAATGTGTGAAAAATAGTTAGCTTGATTAGACGTGATAGATATGATCCAATACCGTTTCAAAGCATTTAACAACTGAGAATCCTTACGAGGTATACTTTTATGCTTTGTTTTGCTTTGTTTTGGGTCGTTTTAACCTGGATATGGGATGTTGTCTCCTTGACATTTACCCCATTTCCTTTCTTTTTCATTTTTAATATGACAATTAGAATTTAGTTGAAAATCTATATCAATACATAAATCTTTAACAACATCGTCAAAAGAAAGGTCACACTATTAATGTTTAGGACAGTAGAATTTTTATGTGTTTTATTTCCAACTGCCACAGCCTGAAATTTGTTCAAAGTTTACCCTTATGCATTTAATTTTAAACCTATACTATACGAATCAAACTTTCATCTTCAAGAGTTTTAGTTAAGGTATCATAACCCGGATGATCAAAAGAAAGTGTGTTATCACCAGCATAGTGGTATAGCATGTCTTTTTTAAATAAAGCAAATAACATGTCGTTAACCTTAATTTGTTGAAAAAAAAATATGGCACGATTCATGAATTTATGTGGCAAGAGTCCTGTCAAGACGTTTCGAATTTTTTTTTTCAATTCCAGCGGCTGTCATACACAAAGCGACTTCGATATTAAAATAATAGCTGCTGAAAATGACGACAATCAATTAATCAATATTAAAATAAAAGCAAAACACGATTTTTTTCAGTATTTTGTATACACACAAAATTAATTGTTTTTTCATGCAACTTTTTTGACTAGGCGCAAAGTACAAATTATTTAGATATCATGTAGGAATTGGGAAAAGTTTCGTTTGGGTGCTTTGAGCTGGTGCACATCTTCAATATATACAATACAGATACACTCTGTGAGATTTCAACGTCCTGGGTTGAAAACTAAAGGAGCTGATATCTCAAAGTAAGTATATATATGAAAACTTTCTGTAAAGTTTAAATGATCTGGGTTGAACACTGTAGGAGAAATTGATTTCACGAAATTAGTTCCCTCTGTAGAAAATGTCGATAAAATGACCTAAGTTCCAACATCTGGAAAAATGGGAAAAACATTCCGAAATAATCCCATAAAGCCAGATGTATATATCTAATATAAAGAAAAACATTCTGTGAAAGTTTCAAAGGTCTGGATTGAAAACTATAAGAGGAGTTGATTTCACAAAATAGGTAACCGATTTTCCCAACGCACACCGCCGCCCGCCCGACATTCACCATACCATCTTGTCTTGTTTTGTTTATGGTTGTAATCCTTCTTTTGGATTTTATACCAATAAAATTTTGAACTTTTGAACCATACCATAATTCGGGTTTGCCCTGCGTGCAGATTACCCCCATAAAAAGGAATAGATAATAATGACACGAAACGGACGAAGAAGATTATATTCAAATGTTCATCATTTTCATTTTGATCCCTACACTTCGAGGATATTGTCGTTGCCGCCACTCTATCCGCCCGTCTGCCTAACCTTCACGCTTTTCGTGTGGCCCAAACTTCTCTCTTTTTTGTTTTATTTGTTTTGTCTTTGTCATACTGTCTCAATTCGTGTTGTATATGAATTGCCGTGATTTTGGATTTATGATTTTATAATCCCCCTTTCCCCATTCTTGCTTCGGTATACGTTTACCTTCTTAATTCAGGAATTTAATTTTGGTATTGAATTGTTGCATATAGTAAACTGTATGTAGATGAACAATAAGCTTTCGGAGTTTTGATTCCGTTTCTGACTTTTGGTAAATTTCCTGAGAATGTAAAAGACAAATTGATAAAAACATTCTCTAAATTTTATTATTGATACATTGACTTATTCAGAAAATTTGGGTCTACATGCAGGGCTCTTATACAACATGGAATTTCACATCCAAACTTTTGTGGAAATATCATTTACAAAGCGCATAAATTAAAAAATCGTCCTTCCAAACTTATTAATCCGTTGAACAAAGTTATTTATAAAGGATATAAATACAGCATTGTTGTTAAATCTTTACTTCTGGTTTTTGTTGGGAAAAATATTGATCGGCTCATAAATGCTTTATACCATAACTAAATTTAAACAATTTTTCATACTTGGCAGTATTTGGCATTGCACAATATCATGTTATTCTTTCATAGTTGATGTTGTTGTTATACGAGATCTATTTAAGAAGTATTTCAATTGAAGTTTCATATGTAAGAAGGCTTGATATCACAGTCAACGGAAATTATGTCCTTAGCAAGCTGCCATTAAATGCGAGCATTTGTCCGGACAGTACCCGCGTGTATTGTCTTTATGTTTTATGTACTTCATTGTAAGGGTACTCGTCTTGATAAGTTGGACTTTTTTCTAGTTTGATTTTTACTGTGAGTCTTTTTGTGTATTTATTTTCTAGCCATTCACCACACATAGGGGGGGGGATTGGATCCAAGAAAATGAGTTTAACCCCACTGCAATTTTTGCGCCTGTCCCAAATCAGGAAAATGTTGGTTATTGGCTTGTCCTTGTCTTCTTATAAAATTTTAGTTTTTTGATATTCGGTTTATTGGATGTGATTTGTTTCCATTGATTTATTCACTTTTTACCCTTTTGGGGGCCATTTAGGGCTTGCTGTATGGTGTGAGGTTCGTCAGTGTGTTGAAGACTGTACGGTGACCCCCTAGATGCTTTGTTTTGGGTCGTTTTAACCTGGATGCTGTCTCCTTGACATTTACCCCATTTCCTTTCTTTTTCATATTTATATGCTTTGAAATTTTGGTCCTTATTGGTCAACAATTAATCTGAATACTTAAAATTCTAAATGTGATTCCAATTTTGGTAAATATCCTGAAAGTATCAAAGACTACATATTTTTGGAATTCTACCTAGCAACAACACGAATTAGTTTTGATTAGGACAAACAAATTCACCTGTTGTATTTCAAAATTATTTGATTCCATTTTTGGTAAATTTCCTGAAAGTATCAAAGACAAATTATTTTTGGAATTCTGCCGAGCAACGATACTTTTCGAATTTGTATCCATTAGAACAAACATTTTCACTACTTGGGTCTAACAAAAAATATTTGATTCCAGTTTTTGAGCTAGCCGGCAGTTTAGCGGCGAGCACTCTTTGACCCTTCTTTCAAAATTACGTTTTGTCTTATGCTTTTTCTGTTCCAAGATAGTGGTCATTGAGTTAGTAGTTTACCTGTATTGGGTTTTATTCGCGTGTTTATGATACTATAGGGAAACGGGATAGAGAAAGGGGAGGTTTGGGTACCCATAAACCGGTTTAACCCTACCACTGGCTTTTGCTGGTGCCGGTACCAAGTCCGGCTATCCCGAGTTCCTATCGTTATTTATGTTTGTCTCTTGTTTTCATTATTGTTTTTCTGGTGCAGTTTGCTTGTAAATTGTGGCATGTGATTGTAGTTCCTGGCCATTGTAGGTGTTTGCCGTTTTCCCGTTTTTGTAATTTTGAAAATTTCCCGAAAGTCTCAAATACCACTTATTTTTTTTAATTCTACTTAGCAACCATGCTTTTAGAATTTGTTTTGGTTATGACAGACATTTTCACTTATTACATTCCAAAATATATAATTCAAGAACTTTTATTAGTATTTCCTGCAAGACTTATTTTTTGGAATTCTGCACTGAAACCATAGTTTAAGTTATTATTTTACGTAGAACAAACATTTTCACCAATTGGATGTTCAATATTTTTTTATTCCATGTTTGTTTAATTTCCCAAAAGTCTCAAAGACCACTTACTTTTTGGAATTCTGCCTAACAACGTATAATAGTGACTATCGATAATTTGATTTTCACTTGGTGAAATTCATTGAAATTTTCAGAGAATGTTCAGTACAAACATTGCCATTGTGCTCCAGGTATATGTGAAAATTTGATTTCATTTATTATTTTGTTGTATATTTCGTTACTTCTGGAATCAAATGGGGAAGCTCATTTATTTACGAGCTTTGCTCACAGTTGTTCTAGTTACTTGTTATATGTCTCCCTCTTACTCTGTAACCTTATGAAAATTAAGATACATACCAAACATTTCTTCACTGATCGGACGTTATAGTATTTTTTTTGTCCGCAACCCTTCCGTTGAATTTAAACAGGGAAGGGTTTATTTTTGTTTTACACCTGCATAAACGACCATTACCGTGTAAAACAATGATAAACTGAGTCTAGATAACTTAGGGAACAATTTTTTATATTGATGAGACCCATGATTGTCACCATATTTTGCTATTCCAGTAATTAAATGTGCCCATATTACATCTAAACAGGATCAGAATCGTTTGGACGTCACGTGACGTCATCAAGCATTCGCCTTTTTGAATGCCGTCACAATAAAAAAAATCGTTTTTACGGTGGGAGGAATCTAAAAAGGTACATGCATTCTTTGTTTGGTGTTGCTCATATGTTTATCACCTTTTTTCACATCTAGTGTTCTCAATTAAGGCGGTCTAAGCAAGTCATATCAAAATTGACGTTTGATAACGTCATGTACATCAATGACGTTACGCCGCTTTTCCCGTTTAAATTATGTACCACAACTTGCGACCTTAAATATCTTAAATAGACATTCAAATTAAAAAATACAAGGAAACAAGCCCGGATACACCACTTTTTATC
>MJUU01069501.1:90156-119617 GCA_002080025.1 Modiolus philippinarum | reverse complement strand
CTATTGTGCAATGTACTAAATGTTTCTTAACTTCTACCCGGGGGATATGTGTTAAAAAAACATGTTGTTTTCAGCAATCCATGTGTAATTGTATGTCAAACAAAACACATAAAACAATTAAGTGTGCACATGCTTTACTTTTGTCGTCTGCTAAAATATCATTTTTGACAACCAGCTGATCAAGTTTCAGTTTACCTAGTAAACACGAAACCACAATTGAGATAATTTGACAAGCAGATCATTTTTCATTTTAAACAGTAGCTGCATTTGTGTAGACATTTTATTTTAAGGAACTGATGTCATCCCTTTTAAAGTGACCAATAAACCTTTGACCCCTACATTTTCGAATGTAAAACATATCAACTAAATACAATGATATAGGTCCCAAATACCTAATTCTTACACATTCCGAAATTTCCCCAAATAATTGCTCCAAGAAAAGTAACAAAACTTTGCAAGCCCTTATCATGAAAACGGTCCATCCACCAACATTCGCCCAAATGAACGAAATATCTGTCATAGCCTAACAAACATTTTTCCCATTACAATTCACTACCTGTTTATTACCATTTCCGAATAATATCACAAAACATGTTTAGGGAGTTTTCTAAAATAACCCCCTCCCCTGATAACGAAACGACCCAAGACGGATACAATCACAACTTCAACAGAAACTACAAAACCCCACCAAATTTCATCAACCTACACTTACCCACTTAGACACCTCTGTGAAAAGAAGAAAAAAATATTTTTACAATTTTACAATCCCAATAATGTCTATCCGTTGTACCGGATAGACCTTAATAACCACGGCATAATAAAGTCATGAGGTGTGTACAATATAAACAGATAGTCAGAATAGCCTCTAGGTCGAAAGATAAAATGGTGGCCGATAATTAAAAAATCAAGTTGAACTGAAGATCAAAGGTCAGGGTCTTTACGAAGGTCACTAAGGTATGCTACACATTTTCTCATGATGGTAGCCCCCAGACCTAAAGTATCGTAAATAAACAAATAAGGGATACGAAGTTTAAATGCACATGAGACAAAGTGTCTATAAATACATGGTGAAACGAAACAATAGAACAATGCTTTTATTGTTGTTCTTCATCTCGAATTCACAATGGCGATTTCAACAATAAGCTTTGCTCTTACCTCATTGTAAGTTGAAGACGTCCCCTGGAACTGGTTTGACCGGATTCATTGCTAAATATCGAGCAACGCTGCATTTATGTATCTTTCCTTCTGTTCATGGATGCGGGATCGTCAACAAGCATAAAAAACTGGCAGTGTTCTTACAATCGCTGTCATCCGTTGCCCGACAAATAGACTAACAGAAGACAATCGCAACGTATACACAACCACTGGGCATTCATCGAGTCGACTGAAAGAAAACGTATAAGACGTGGGCACTATAACCAGGTGGTTAGAATAACATTTTGTAATTAAAAAATTAAAATGCCAAAATTCTAAATCAAAATGATAAAAAAAGTTATGGTATAGACATATTTGTAACAAAATAAATTATTTGTCTTAAAGGTTAAAGGTCAAGGTGAAGATCACTTAGGTATGCGACACATCTCTTGATAATCAAATATAAGTTATTGCCCGGACACGTTTGTAGAAGGAGGAGGAAAAGAAAAACAAATGGGCAATGTGCGTTTGGTCATAAATTTTAGTATGAATATTGTTCTGACGAAAGTTCGTGGTTTCTGTTTTACTGTTTAATTTTTACATCCTTTTTGCATTAGATTTTTGAGTATTTTATTTATCATTATCATATTTATAACCTATTCACCCGGTATTCTACTACAAATGTATAACCTTCGGACAATCTTTGGACCAATGGACACCTTAGGACTATCGAGTGGTCCCCAACATGAAACTACATGCTTATAAATATCCTACAAGTCTTTATTGTATTTGCATGGGAATCACTATACACTATCAAAAGAAAATCCAAACAATAAATTTTAGATGTACACATTCAGGAAAATCAGGCGCGGATCCGGGCAATTTGAAAGGGGGTCCAATTGGAAATAGAATGAATATTTCGCCGAGCGGAGCGAGTCGCGAAAATTTTTAGGGTATTTCTTAACAAAACATCAGGATATTCATTAAAAATACATGGTTGTCAAAAAGGGGATTCCAACCCCTGGCACCCTCCTTAGATCCGACAATGAAAACAAAAACAACAATATAGACGCACATTCACGATAGGTACAATTTTATTTAACTAGACTAATGGTTCAATAAGCGTAGAATACTTTGCCTTGTCCGTCTTTTTAACTTTATTTCATACAAGGAATGATTTTTCTACACATAATGACCGTTAATAGTTTTTTATTGAACAATGGCATACATTTCAAGGTAGTTATTTCCACACAAGTAAAGCATGTTTTCTGATATATTCAACCAAACATCACACAACTTTAATATATTTTGACATTTCTGTAAAAGTGTCCAAGAACGTTTCCCATCCACTGAGATCATATGAACGGAACCTGTTTCATTTCCAACGATTATATCACCTGATGAATGAATTGCTAAACTAGTTGGACGTTCTATACTGTCATCTTTAACACAGAAAACTTCTTCTCCAGCCAGGGTTGTGCCTATAATTTCGTTATCTTTAGAAGTGTAAATTAAACATCTCCCTTTTGAGTCAATAACTAAACTATTCAATTCAGTATTCGAGCAGTCCGTATTAACATTAAAGCATATTTCCCAATCATTCGGATGTTTCAAGTCGTCAATGCTCGTCTTCCGAATAGTGTTTCCTAGGATAATATACAAGCAATTGTCTAATATGTCTAGCCCTCCAATCATCAGAAAACTCTTGTAATATTTCATTTCAACAAATTTGCCCGTGTACGGATCACATGAAAATTTAACAAAATATCCATCATTGTATGATAAGTAAAGTTCGTTTCTTTGTCTATCAATTGCAATGCGTTTAGCGTAATGCAAGTAGCAAGTTTTCATAACCCCTCCGGAATTAATATCAAGTGAGATGATATTACCTGTGCTATCATCTGCACATAGTACTAAACCGTCAGTCAAGCATGCTCCACACGCGTAGCTTGTGCTCGGTAATGTAACAACTTTATTATACTTTAACTCGAACGGACTGGTTCGAACTCCAAGTAGTTGTTCAATTAATTTAAGATTTCCCAGTTCGTTTGCTTCTACCGTCACGGCTGTTACGGGAACATTTCTCGTTGTCAGCGTCCCAATACCTGTTAAGGTCTCTAATTTTTCTATTACTGAATCAACGGAGAAAACTACGTCGATATTTTCTTTGTTTAACAAGTCAGAAATCACTGGTAAAGTATTATTGCTAATTTGTGCTCTCGAGTTTTCATTGTGAATAAATTGCTGTACCAGTGTTCCCTGTTCATGAACAACGGTCGCTACCCTTTTCAAATGATTGATATTGTTTAAAAATTGATTCAAAATCCTAAGTTCATCATCCAGCTTTGCCCTTTTGTCGTCTCCAAGTACCGATAGCTCTTTAGAAAATGAGAGAAGTAATCTATCGAGTTTATCTTTTGCGCATGCCACGTATTTTCTAGCTGTAGAATCGGATTTCTTGAGCGACTCCTCAAAATTATCTATCTCTTGTTGTTTCCGCTTGATAGAACTTTCGATCATTGCATGGAGCTTTTCGATTACCTCCTTCATGGAGGAATCTTTTTTAACTTCATCCGACATTTCTTCGATTGCTTTTACTTTATCACATTTTCTGTGTTTTATCGTGAGACATAAGACGCAACAAAATGTCTTGTGGTCAGAGCAAAACGCTTCGATAGTCTTAGAGCTGTGTATCGGACAAACTTGTGATATGGCTCCGACGTCTACTTCTTGGAAGTCTGCGTTTGCATTTCCAATCTCGAATACTTTATGATCAATTGACGATTTGATGGAGCTGTGAAATTCAGAACACGTTTGGCACAAGGCCTCCATGCAATCCCGGCACCACTTTATTCCAATCGAAGACTTGTCACGACGTTTACAAGAATGGCATTCCTGTCGCTCTTTAGCGGATTCCAAAATCATTGCTAAGTTTAAATTACTTGGCAAAAGAGAAGCCCATTTCGACACTTCGATTTCAGGATTAGTGGGCGTTACAACTGTCCTACATAACGGACATTGAAAAGAAGCGATTTTGTCTTCCCTTTTACTATTTGTTGCACAAATAAACTCACTTATACATTGTTCACAGAAGTTATGCAAGCAAGGTAAACTTTTTGGAAAACGTATAACTTCTAAACATATGGGACATTTTGAAATATCGACGCCCAGTGTTTTACCTGTATCCATTGTCTGGAAACGAATTTAACTTCCTTGTTGATATGAAAAGGGTACGGTGTGCATGACATGACATTAACGAATTTCTTATCAGAAAAATCAAGTATACGAGTTTTTGCTGAAAACCTCTGCGCAGAAAGGGAAAAGAGTGTTGTAAAAAGATTCCGTAAAAAGATTTCCAGTGCGAGAGATGTGTAGCAGGGATTCTGCTACGAGAATTGTCACGATGTGACTGAAGATGTTCAACACGTTGTGTTGCACACTGGCGATGATGCCGAAACGATAGGCGATGACAGACGACTTGTCACTGGGCCTGATATACTCCTGGACTATGTAATCCAATGGCGGAACTAACTCATAAGCTGGTAGAGCGAGTACAAACGCTGAATTTCAGTATGGATTTTTTATTTGACTAACTTAGTTGGGTGTTGTCAGTTTGAAATGCTGACTCCAACTGAAGTATAAAACTTCAGTAAAACAAATTGTCGAATATTATATAACAATTATTGATTTTGAATTAACAAACAAATATAAAGCACTGTAAGATTAACAATAGAAGATAATTGAAAATAGATTTACATGTATGATAAAACTGATAAAAATGTCTTTGGAGATAGAAACCTGTAAACGGATTATTGGATAAGAAATTGTCAAAGAAACTAACAAATTGATTTTAAAACTTTTAGAAAACGAAATAATCCCTAAAAAAATGTCTGCCATAATTTTGGGCTATGACAGATTCGCGTAATTGAATAAAGAGAATGCAAAACAACAATTAATTAGAAAACTCAATTGTCAAAAGATAGAAACACAAATTATAAAACGATTAAAAATATGAAATTATAAATCCAAATGTCCGAAATTATGAAACACAAAATTCACTAACTTTTCCGCTGTCACAAATGGATTAGAGTAAGTAAGTCTGTCTGTTTGTATCAGTGCCGACGCCTGTGCCGATTCACGGAGTGCCATTTCCAATTGTTCAATTTCTTCTTCTTTGTTTCTCGGTTGGAAATCAATTTCGTGACCCTTTACTGGCAGTAGCGATTTGTTTTCTTGAAAGTCAGGAAAACTTATTCCCTTTGATTCCAATCTTTTGGCATTTTCGTTTATCCTTTTGTCATTTCTCCCCTCCGGTATAAATTTTGATTAAATTTGTCAATAACAGTCTGAAATTTATCCATTTCTGTTTCGAGGTTTTTTTGGCACTTTATTGTTGTAATGTTGTTGTAATATAAATATGTCATTGTTCAATACTGTTTGTCTTAAAATTTGCCCACTTGTCGACTGACATGTGTATTTATCAAGGTTGCTATTTATGACATGGTTTATTATTTGATACTTAAATGAAGACCTCGTTTCCTTTAACGCCATCTCCTTCGCGTGTAGGTCACTCTTAATTTTTGACTTTATTTACTTCCGTATTTGCATCGTTTAGTTGTCTTTTTTCTAATGGATGTTTGTCTATATCATTACATACTTCGGGTCCTTTGCACGTCCCGTTTTTGCAATTTGCTTTTCGGTGACCCTCCCTCATGTGACATTTTCCACATTAAATTCCATTTCCGATCATAATATTTTTTCGGCTATACATGTTTGTCAGTTCTAGAACTTGCATTTCTTTTGCGCGTAGTTCAGACTCCTTTAACTTCAACTGTTCAACTGTTCGAACATCCTCCATCATAGTTTCAACTGGAGATTTATACTCGAATTTTCTTTCAGGCGGGTCCATACATGTATTTTCTTGACTTGTACTATCAAAGTCTAACCTTTTAGGATTTTTCATGGGTATATCATTACTATATCTATCGTAATCATTCAATCTCGAAGAAATTGGAGTCTGAAGTTTGCTTACGGCATGCAAAATCATTCTCTTGTGAGCCACTGACGGTCCTTTCCCTGGCGAAAATTTCTCAAAATCCTCTTCACGGAAATATTTTAAGCAGTTCGTATTTTCAAAGTCCCATTTTCTCAAATTCTTCAACATATCTGGCCAATGATGAATCGATCGACATCAATCACATGCGAACATAATTTTTTTAACGTGGGGTTTTATCCATCTTTACCGCCACATTACCAGTACACAACGTAATTCGTCTGGACGTCGTGCAAACGCGGCGTGTTTTATTCAACAGAAGGGGAAACACGTTAACAGACAGTCACGTATGCAAGCATTGCACACAAAAAACTAGATATAAATAACAATTGTATATGTACTTTGTATACATATATTAAGTCACCACAGGGACGGTGAAAGTGTTTTTTTTTGTTTTTTTTTTTTTGACATTCAGGGAGACAATAAGTAAGAAAGTTATATACCCCTTTAAATTATCAAATCCAGTCGTTCTCCAATGTGTCCAATGGACAAACTTGTAACAAAATTGCGCGAAGATACAGTTTTAAATAAAATTTATCGTGTTCACATGAGCAATGACTTCAAAATCAACTAACAAGTATGGCAGACAATTTGTAAAGGGAAAAGGTCTTTCAGGGGAACTTAAAGATTTGATTATAAAGAATTTAGAAGACGGCGGTGCAAGTAAAATTACTGGGCAAGTCCCTTATGGGCTTTTCTCAAAAGTAGGATTAAAATTCTCGGTATCAGTTGAGGGTGTTAGAAAAGCATGGAAATATCATTTTGTACAGGCGCCTGGGAACAAGAGACAAAGAACGTTGGTGGACGCCCAAGAATTTTTTCTGATATGGACAACGAACTTGTCGAACAAACTTTACGAGAAAAACCTGATGCATCTTATGCAGCCATTTCGGAAAGACTTAAGCAGTTCTCCACTCTCGACAATGGCGCATTAAATAAATCTAATATCAAAAACTGTGTGAATAAGTATTTACCATCCGGTCAGTTTACTATGAAACGAATAACCAGACAGGCAGAACAGAGTTACACAGATGTCAACATGCAATATACTTTCATTGATTTAATGTCAAGAAAAAATCCCGCCAGAGTCAAATATTTTGATGAAAGTGGCTACTGGCAGCACACAGCTCATAAAAAGTACGGACATAGTCTTAACGGAGAACGATGTGTTGTAGTAGGGCAATACGTTCCTGACCAGCATATTACACTCAACTTATTGACAGGATTAAATGGCACATGTTACTATAACTTTGTAGACGGGGCCTCAAATACAGACATATTTATCAACTTTTGGTATGAAGCAGCTGAATCGCTGAATGATCTGGGACTTCCTGCATTGGAAATAGGAGACACAGTCGTCGTAGACAATTGTCCAATTCACCATAACCGGGGTCAGAGACAAGTTGAAATGTTTTTAAACAGGATGGGATTGATTTAATATATCTACCAACGTATTCACCGGGTTTCAATCCAGCAGAGAACTGTTTTTTGAAATCAAAAACACTTTTAAAACAAGACAGATTTTCCTACCTGGCAAAATGTAACTTAAAAGTTGCTATTAGACAAACTCTGCTCGAAATATCATCAAGCGACATGAGAAGCTTTTATAGAAAAACGGGATACTTCAACTTGTAATTAAAATCTATCTCACACTTTTTGTTATTTTTAGCAAAAATATACAACGGATACTCTCTTTGGATTATATTGGATTTTGGAAGAAAAAAATGTTTTCGCAAGATAATTAAGATTTAAAAGTTTCCAAATAATACTTTAATGCAAACCAATACCTAAAAATCTTAAAAACAGAATTTTATGAAAATGTATAAAGAAATAATTGCAAAACAAACTCTGGAAATTCAAGATAATAAGTTGAAAATCCAAGATAATAAGTTGAAATATCCAAAAAGGTGAAAATTCAAGAAAAAAAAGTTGAAAATTCAAGATAAAAAAATCATGGAAATTCAAGATAATAAGTTGAAAATTCAAGATAAAAACTGGAAATTTAAAGATAATAACTTGAAATTCAAGATATTTACATGAACATTCAGGACCGAATACGTGGAAAAATTCAAGATAAAAAGTTTCAAATTCAAGATTACAGTGGAAAATTCAGTTACAAACTTTTAAAATTTAAGGTGATGGGTTGAAAATTCAAGATAAAAATTTGAAAATTCAAGATGATAAGTTGAATATTCAAGATGATAAGTTGAAAATTCAAAATGATAAATTAAAATTTCAAAATGATAAGTTGAAAATTCAACATTAGTTGGATATAAACATGGCTAAAAATCGACTTTTTCGAAGACTGGATCCGCCGATGGAACGGGGGTGTTTCTTAAAATTGATAATTTCATGTACAAATGAATACCTTAATATAATTTTTGTCAAGAATACCGCTTATGTGCACGCTACGGGCCTTCTTGATCTCGCTTGAGGGGGTGAATATTGTTCACCTCTAGTTGAAGACCCTCAGGCGACATCAAGATGTAGACAGGAATAAAAGCCCTGTCCTTGATAAACTGGAGTTTTCTATTTATCGTGTGCGTTTTTGTCACATGTACATTCACTCCATATTATTTCAGTTTCCCTATTGGTCAGGGATACGTATTTAATTCCGGCATGTTCAATAGTTTCAGATAAAAAACTATAATTTACCGTTTAAAATGCTTTTAAGTGTTGCCTTTTCTTTGGAAATTGATGCATATTGTTCATATTATATAAAACAGAAACAAACTTCATATAATAAGTAATGTTCTAACAAAAAAGTAAAACAAAAGAGTCCGTGCACTTAAAATGAGCAGAAAACTTCTAAAAATTGTCATTTTTTCTTAGCTAAAATGCAATATATTTTAAAAAGCTTTATAGTCGTTATGTTGTATAGCTTTAACTTTATAGATAAAATATAGACCAACCCACATAAAAGTTTATTTACACGAGTTCTAATCGATTCCCCCGCCGTACCGTTCATATCAGTTTTGTCAAATTACAGAAAAACGTACCATACGATTTCGTTACGACCGCTTAAAACTGATAATATAATCATTTGAATATCATTTAAAACAAAAATTACCTGCATGTCAGGTGGGTGCATTAAAGTCGAAAACTAAGCGTCTTTTTCATTAATTGGTACCCTACTATAAATAAGAAAATAGATCAACATGCTCATTAACCAAAGAAGACAAAAGATTTTTTCCTGAGGTGAGTATCAACTTCTCAATTTGGTAAACCAATTCTACAGTTTATTGGTAACAATTTAGTAGTCAATCTGTAGAATTGGTATCCAAAAGGCCAATAAAATTGGTCTAAGGTTATGCTTGAAGGACAGTAAAAATCTAGTTACAGTGTCATGTGGCGATTGCTATGGTACACTTCAAGTGAATAAATAATTTGGTTTTAGATGGAATGCAAGCATTTAATGATTTATTTATTCAATAGATCAGAAATTCAGTTTCATTCCCACTTACTTCTGCCCTCAGTTACATAAGACTTCCCATTTTGGAAGTCCCGTATTAGCAATTTTTCGTTCCTCCTAACTACACAGAAGTGTTTTTTTATTTAACGTACACATGTACGGTTGTCCCTGTCCCTTTTCAGTTGCAGGCACATGTCGACCACAAAGTACTGCGATTTTACGAGGTGATCTTGGCGAATTATTTTCCTTTTCGCTCATTCTGAGGGCAAAAATGTCTTTATTTAGTAAACAATGGAAATGCAGACGTGTACTTAAAATCTCATTCGTGTTGCAATTAAATCGCCATTATGCATTTCTGATTGCATCCTTGCTTTAGATCCAAGTAGGTCATATGAATAAACAATAGATGCGGACTTCCACGGGTCTTAGCAAATGCTATTTTAGAAGTGATAATGCAGTTTTTTTCCACAACAGATTAGATATTTAAAAAACACGCAAATTTCATTTTCCGATGGGATTTCGAGTTTCCCGTTGCATTTAACTCGAAGAATTTAAGCCCTCTCTGTAACCGAAATTTGAAGCGATCACCACAGTGTGAGGAATATAAGTTTTGAATTTCATAACCCCTTTGGGAAATATGGTTATTGAAATGGTGATGTACGTCAGGCGGACAAATTGGCAAGTAAGCTGGGAGCTGCCAACAATTGAAAGCTCAACCATTCTGAACTATTCAACAGAATTTCAACAGAATACATGCAACTTTGTATGTAGAAAGAACATGATAAGTAGATGTGCAAATTTTAGGGGATTTTTTCGTCATGTATTTTTTTCTAGGGGTATGTCCCTTTGAACTTAGATATTATTATGTGTTTTGACCCCATGCCTGAAGAAGGCACAACTCCTGAAACTGTTCAGCAGAATTTCATTAAGATTTATATGTTAATGTGCGCATTGTCGGGGTTTTTCATCTTCTTTTTCCGGGGGTTATGCTACTTTGAAGATAAAAATCAATGGGTCTACCTGTTGACCTTAAGCTTGTAAGTGCAAATCCTTTGACACTAAAATTTCACGGAACTTTTTAAGCACACATTAAATGCATATCTGCATGATTGGAGTCATATATACTGCTCAATTTAGACCGAACAATTTTGTAGTTACTTACTACTATTAACAATGAAAGGATATGGAGTAAATGGACATGAGAAAAGTCTCTACAAGTACATGGTAAAACCAAGCAATAAAACAGAGCTTTTATTGTTGTTCTTCATCTTGAACCACGAACCTTGTTCAAACATCATAGTAAGTTCAAGACATCCCCTAGTACCGGTATCGCAATTTATTTCTAATTGTCGAAAAATGTCACTTTCATATTTAATTTAGCCCATGGATGAGAGTTGGAGAAACCCAGCAAAGATTAGCGGCAAGAGAG
Source organism: Modiolus philippinarum (assembly GCA_002080025.1). NCBI lineage: Eukaryota > Metazoa > Mollusca > Bivalvia > Mytilida > Modiolidae > Modiolus > Modiolus philippinarum. Next base: position 108,589 of record MJUU01069501.1, on the reverse strand, counting down.
GGGGCATCAGTCTCCTAGTTATTCTATTTTCAAGGGCCCCGCCATGAAATGGCGGCCGCCCTATAGTAATCAGCCTGTCCGTCCGTCTGTCTGTCCGTCCGTCCGTCCGTCCGTCCGTCAGCGTTTTCTATGTCGTACGATAACTCAAGATTGCTTTGACCGATTTTTATTATTTTTCCACTCAAACTTTAACTTGACCAAAGGAAGCTCCCTTTTGGTTTTGAGGAAAATCAAAAAATAATTTCTGGGAAAAAAAACTTCGTTTTTATATCAAAAAGTGCATATTTTGATAATTAGCTCTATGTCGTACGATAACTTAAGATTGCCTTCAAGGATTTGAATGATTTTGATACACAAGGTTTTCTTGACCAAAGGAAGCTCCTTTTCGTTTTTGATGAAAATTGAAAAACAATTTTGAGGGAAAAACTTTGTTTTTATTTGAAAAAGTGCATATTTTGAATTAGCTCTATGTTGTACAATAAATAAAGATTGCCTTCAAGAATTTATATGATTTAGATACACAAGGTTAATTGGTCCTGACCGAAGGAGACTGCCTTCTGCTTTTGGGGAAAATCCGAAAACATTTTTTGGGGAAAAACTTAGTTTTTATATGAAAAACAGCATATTTTGAGAATAAGCTCTATGTTGTATGATAACTTGAAATGACCTTCACAGATTTTTATAAGTTTTATGCACAGTGTTGGACTTGATCAAAGGAAGGTCCCTTATGATTTTGAGGAGAATCATAAAATATTTTTTGGGGAAAAAATTAGTTTTAATATGAAAAAATTTATATTTTAAGAATTAGCTATGTCGTTTGATATATAACTTGAAATGACCTTCATATATTTTTTCAGTGTTTTGCAGATGAGACGACATAATTTGTCAAAACGGCCATATACAGAAACTATATTTACAATAACTTAGGATTTCGTTATCTGTGTTTTTTCCCAAAAATTGTTTTATGATTTCCATGGAATTCCACAATCAGGTTTTGGGACACACAAGGGGGGGGGGCCTATTCTGACTTTGTCAGTATTCTAGTTATAATAGTAAACTGAAACTAGTTTGATGTCGTGTCGACATCAAATTATTGATTGATTTCATTAGGGAAAAAAAAACAGTGTCGAAAGAGTCTCATGGAAAATTTTGATAAAAATTTCCAATTTAAGGGATAAGTTTTTTGGTTATTTTTGAAGTTATCAAATTAGTTTTTTTTCTTGTTTGTTTGGTAAACTAACATAACAAAAAACCTATGTACATATATGTATTTAATTTCGAAAACCCGAACGACCATCCGTTGGTTGGAGTTTCGTCCTGCGCGTGGATGAGTCCGTTCGTTGATGAATCTACTCGTTGATCCGAAGCTGTCAGATCCCACTCAACATAATGAATACTCAACGTAACAGCATGACTCAACATAATGAATACTCAACGTAACAAAATGACTCAACATAATGAATACTCAACGTAACAAAATGAATATGTAACAAAACAAAATAATGAATCAACAAAACAAAAAGCTTCTTTCTCTAATTTCTAGCAAATTTAACCAACGCCAAAATTATTTCTCGTCACTAGTGAGAGAACAACTCGCGTGGAATTTCCCGCCAAATCTATTCGGATTATAATCCTCGGTGTTTTACATTATGTCATTAGAGAAACAATTTCTACAACTTAAACCCGTTAATTATGAAATTTCTCACATCTTGTTAAATAAATTTTCAAATGTTTAAAAACTCGGCAAGCCTCGTTTTCAAACATTTGCAAAATTTATTTAACGCGATGTGAGAAATATCATAATCAACTTGGTTCTCGTTGTAGAAACTATATTTACACAACAAAAGACAATTTAACATTACAAATTGCTTCTTAACATAACAAAAACAAAATGTGACAAAACAAAATGATGAATCAACATAACCAAAAGTTATTTGGCACAATAAAATGACAATTTAACACAACAAAATAATAGGTTAACATAACAAAATGACAATTTTACTCAACAAAATGGTGACCCAACATAATGAAATAATTAACTACCATAATGGAATATTAAAGTGACAAAACAAGAATTATGCAATGAACAAAATGATGAATCAACACAACCAAAAGCATTTTTGACACAACAAAATGACAAGCTAACACAACAAAATTACAATTTAGCATAACAAGTAGAAAATTTAACACAACAAAATAATAAAATAACAAAACAAGACGGCGATATAACACAACAAAATTATGATTTAACATAACAAGATGACAATTAAATACAACAAGAAGACAATTTACCACAACAAAATGATAAATCAACATAACAACATAATAAACTAACATAATGCAATATATATGAACATATGACAGCTATGGCGTTCCATAGTGTACGTTTGAGTTGTTTTAGCACAGGGTTGAATTTAGTAATTAAAGACAAGGTTCTTATCTTTTTGACAGTTGCCGTTTGTCAGTAAATCATTTCTATTTATTTGTAAGGCTGACCGAATAATTGGGTCAATTTCCTCTGATTTGTAATTTCTGAGGTGTCGTAATATTTCTCCTTTAATAAATCCTTTAAAAAGCGCTACTTGGATGTCTAGGTATTGAAAGGTTTCTGTCTTTTTTATGTGCGTATGCCGTTGGAATTGAAGTTTTCACCTTTGTATAAACATGTATCAAGAAAGGTAATTTGTTGGTTAGAAAATTCGTATGTAAATATTAAATGTTGATGTATATCGTTTGCTATGTCGAATAACATATTAATTTCTTCAGATGATAAAATCATCATCTCGGTATCTTGTGTAAAAAAAATAAAATCGATTTTTGTGTGTTTGTATTTTTGTAATTTGGTACATCATTCTTATGTCTGCAAGTTCGCCTGATGCAGATCCCGAGGATTTGTCGATACATTTTACCTTCAAAAGTAAATTCCTTGTTATTTAATATAATGTGTAATATTCTCGTTGTGGTATCTTGATAGAGTACTGTTTAGGGTCAAGGTTTATTACTGTTGTTTAAACAGCTGTGAGAATCTAGTTTTGATACATATTTTTAGCGTCAAACACCAGGAGGTAAGAGTCAGGTGGCACTGCAATATTTTGTATTTTGTTAATAAAATCCTTAGTATCTTTGATGTTGTACAAAGGGTAACAAAATATAATCAGTAAAATGTCGTACATTTTGTAAAGGTGTTCTGCAGAGAGATACATGTATGGTCCAACATAAAATACAAACACAGAAAGCGGGGGTCATTGAGAATAGTCACCGCTTTTTCAATAAAAATAAGACTTGAAACACCGTCTCCGGACTTTTGAGGACAAAAGTGAGTTCTGGATGACTCTTAATCAAATTGAACTAAAAATACAAACACAGAAAGCGGGGGTCATTGAGAATAGTCACCGCTTTTTATCAATACAAATAAGACTTGAAACACCGTCTCCGGACTTTTGAGGACATAAGTGAGTTCTGGATGGCTCTTAATCAAATTGAGCGAATCGTACAAATTGAGATATATACACCCCGTACGATGGAGCTAGGGGAACGTCGCCGTCAAGAGAGGGGAAATTGGTAATGGTAAAATCAAAATCATCCCTTTTATCATAAATTTTAGTTTTTACTTAACCAGAGTCAATGATAATACTTAGATCCAGAAAAGGGCAGTTTTCAGTTGTTCTTGGTAAATGATATCGACATAAGCTAAAAACTGGGGATTTTCAATAGTAAGGATATCGTCAATGTACCTGCTATTATCATTGAAAATAGAAATAAGTTTATCACTATTTGGTACAGTTTCATTTGTAGTTTTTTTCATGAAGTCCCGTTCGTAACAGAACAGAAAAAGATCTGCAATGAGAGGTGCACAATTAGTACCCATGGGGATTCCAATTACCTGATGATAAACAATGGTGCCAAAACGAACATAAAATCTATATTCCGAAACATGTGTAAAATCTGATAGAGAACAAATTACCAATAGAATCTAAATAGGAAAGCCAAAAATCAGCTTCGGACAGAGCTATACAAGAGGGATATACTCCTTAGTTTTAAACAAAATTTTCTTATTAATAGATATAGATATTGTAATTTTCAAAATAAAATCGGTTTTTGGGCCAGCACCGAAGTACTGGCTACTGGGTTGGTGAATACCCTCGGGGACTAACAGTCCACCAGCAGTGGCATTGGCCCAGTGGTATTGAATAACAAAATACTAAATCTAATTAATCAACAATTTTTAATTACCATTTGCATTGTAGTACAGTAATTCTTTTGCCATTCCCGTTGAATATGTTTAAACTCTTTTTTATGGTCTTAAAACTTGCAATTTTTAATTACCATTTGCATGGTAGTACAGTAATTCTTTTGCCATTCCCGTTGAATATGTTTAAACTCTTTTTTATGGTCTTAAAACTTGCAATTTTAATTGGTGTAATAAATTTGGACAGATTAACCTGTTCAGTTATACAGGTTTTACTAAAGGTTTCCTTCTGGTTTGTTTAAAGACATGTGTCAATAACATATTGTTTTTGTTTATTTTGAATTATAAATTAATACATACGGTCGAAAATTACAATCACAAGTCACGAACCCCTTGTGAACTGCACTACAAAACTCACATAACAGACATACATAACGATAAGAACTCGGGATAGCCGGACTTGGTACCGACACTAGCAATAGCCAGCTGTAGGGTCAACCGGTTTATGGGCACCCAAACCTCCCCTTTCTCTATCACGTCTCTCTATTGTATAATGAACATGCGAATAAAACCCAATACATGTAGACTACTAACTCTATGACCTCTCTCTTGAGAAAGAAAGGAATGTGAAAATTAAAACGTAATTTAGAAAAAAGGGTCAAAGAGTGCTTGCCACTATACCGCCGGCTAGCTCAAGGAACCTAGTTTGCTGTTAAAACAATGTCGCACTTCGGAAGAGAGTTTTTCGTTTATTTTGAATGCATGTATTGACGGCAATTATCTAAAACTGACAGAAAGCCAGCTATTCCAAGAGACTGGCACATTCTTTAATATCAGATTTTGGTTAAGCAGACAATTCTTTAATCTCAAAAATATATTATGCACTTCAAATGAAAATACGTCATAAATTATATAGAAGCTCATTATATTCAAAATACGTTCACCCAAAAAATTAAGAAAAAAATAATAAAAATAAATAATGAAAAAAAAACAAAAAACAAAAACAAAACAAAAGAAACCAATTACTGAAATCCTGACTACAACACACACATGTGTGTCGACTGTAGATTAACAGAGGCAAAACAACATAGAGAGATCACCTATGTTCGGTATCAACTCAAGTTAATTTTGATTTTTAACCAAAATTCACAATCTAGAATGTCGTGCGCACACATGCCCCTATAGGTGTTTAAATATTTTCAAGATCGAACAAAAGAAGTCAAATTGATAATTGTCAGATTGTCTTGAAATGATCCAGCATGGTCCACAATAGTGTTTAAGTAGAACATTTGATACACGAACACACTTTTAATGTTTTCACTGTAAAATCTATGTCATTGATGTATCATAAAAGCACTAAAATATAGGCGTTCAAAATTTTAAATAATTTTTGCTATGATATTATTAATAAATATTCGTTTCATGAATTTATGCTTTTGTAAATTGGGTTGGCTTTGCTACAAACACAACGTTATAAAGAAAAGGCTGCCTTTGCACATGAATGAACTTTAACAACAAATAATCAGAAATTAAAAAAAAATCCCGTTGAGCATCAACGTTTGACAAAATAAGATTTGGATTATGTTATTTTTATAAAAAAAACAAGGACGTAACTACTAAGATCCTTTTTTTTGCATGAATCATTACTAAAATGAAATTATCATAATGCTAAAGGCCTTGAACAGTATACATTAGACTTCTTGTATTTATATTTAGACAAAATTCAGATAGAATTCGCGGAAAAAAAGTTTCTATCATATTTGTCAATTTTTATCATTCAAACTACCAGTCACAAATCAACTGTATATCAGATACTGATAGTGTACGTGATAGTATACTGTAAATCTAAAGTACAATAATATTATATAAAAGAAACATTTATGATTCCGGATTTTATTCATAAGAAGATAACCAACGATTCTCAAACTCATTTCGCTTCTTTACTTAATTTTACTACTTTTTGTTGCGGATATATAGAGATAAGGTTGTGCCCTTCCATCCGTTACACATGAGGGTACCTATCTCCCTCCCGCTACTCCTCCTTTACCAATGAAGAGATTTTCATGAAACTTAAGCATATTCTTTGTGACATATAAGAGATGTGCACCTCCTATTTCAGAATACGATGAGAGTAATAAAATTACCGAACAGAATTGTCAAGAGCCGAAATCCGAAGGGCAAAAAGGCAAAGTAGGTGCAAAAACAATGAGTCAATAGTCCTGACTTAGTACAGGTACTTCAAAAGAAATGGTGGTCCAACCGGATTTTTTTACACACCAAACCACCCATCCATTGCCATACAGTCCGGTAGCAACTCAACAGCAGTTTCTCCTGAAAATATTGAAAAGTCTTAGACAGGAAAAGAATTGTTAAGCCTAGTACTAAGTTTAAAAAAAATGAGCTCTGACCGAAACTTCATGGATTTTCATTGACTTTATTAAGTCTTTATGACATATTTAGATGTGTACATGCACATGTATGTCCTATTTCAGAAATCGACTGGATTGATTTGGATATTTCCAATTAAACATGCACTTAGCCATTTCATAACAATCGGTTACCCATTTTTTATCCGCTTCTCTACCTGAACTATTGAAGAGATATTCATTATCAGTGAAAGTTTAAAAAAATAACCTTTGTGACAATATTTAGATGTGCACCTTCTATTTCAAAATTTTTGATACAATAAAACAGTTCCGGTTATCAACCTGTGTTAGAATTGACTATTTGGAGTTAAGTAGTTAGGAAATGACAATTCTGCTTCAAGACCATTTCCCATGCAGAAATCCTGCATAGGACCCCAAATTTGGGGCTCCGGTATGCAAATGGGTCTTTTAGAGCGAGACGGGGATGCTGAAAAGTGCTGGGAGGCAAGGTATCTGCGGCGTAGTGGGTCTTTTCCGATGGGGAAATACCTCGTCGGAAAAGATTATTTTCTTCCGTAACTCTTAGTCAATTATAATTATCTCATCTGATTTTCGGGAAAAAAAATAACATTTTTTAAATTTAATTGCACCAGAGACTAAGGAAAGGAGAAAGATCCTGTCAGATTTCCTAAAATATGCCTTTGATCAGATTTCAATAATTTTCGCCGGGGTCCGAAGGTATGCAGGGGAAAAATTTGCAAAATTATATTGGCGATATGCAAATTTTTCCCTACCTTCTCCAAGCATTTACTGGAAGTAGGTAATATAAATACCGGTCGAAACTCATATCTAGTAATACTATGCACAAGCTTGGTGATTGAGAAAATTACCATCCCCCCTTAAAAATGTTTTAAAATTTGAATAGTATAAATGAAATCCTGCCATCCAAGTTAATCATGGATCGCTTCGAAAATTCCCTCTGCGAAGATGGCAGATCAACCTCATCACTCGAAAAGCAGAGTTCTGCAATACCCCACTGAAAAGGAAGAAAGGCAAATTTGCAAGAGCAAACCTGGGAAAAATGGACTTTGCTGGAGACACACCCCGCGGCAAGACGACGCCGATTAACCGATCGGAGGGAAATATAGGGTGGCCGAGACCATAGGGGAACTTAGGAAAATCGCCAAAGAGGAAGGGGTGAAGGGATATAGCAGGAAAAGTAAGCTCCACTTGGTTCGGCTCATCGAGTCGGCTACCAACCGGAAATTCAAACGTCGGAAATTATTCAGCAGAAAGCAACATAAGGCGATAGCGAGGCGGAGGGGATCACCAACATCTCCCGACTGAGGAAAGATCAGCTGGCCGACAAGGTGAAACAGAGCACTGAACAAGCCGCAGACCTTATCCTGGTTGAGGACAAGCTTGAGGCCTAGGGTGGGGAACTCCGGGCAATCGATAGATTCGAGAAGCTCCATGAGGGAATGAAGGTCAACGTATACGGATTCGATATGGGGAAGAACGGAGGGACCTACCCTATGAGGATATCCGAAAAGGATGATGCCGGGGCAAAGCACGTGGATCTAATGGTAGTGGCTAATGCTGAGACGCGGCACTACTGCTGGGTGAAGAATCTCTCTCGACTCTTGACGGTGCAGGTAAGCGATCAATACGGGGAAGCTTTCTTCTGTCGCCGATGCCTGAACCACTGCACTCGGCAGGACAAACTTGACTAGCACATGGAGTATTGCAGTCAGAAGAAAGCGATAAAAATCGAGATGCCGAGTGAAGGAAGCTACGTCAGCTTACAAAACCACATCCGGTCGATGAAGGTGCCATTCGTCGTCTACGCAGACTAACTGGACCGTTGTTAATCTATTATGGACTTCTCCAGAGGGAACCGTTTTCCTATAGTGTTGTCTGGTGCGTACAGTGCACGAGCCGACAGGCGAGGGCACTATTCGCACCAGACAACACTATAGGAATACGGTTCCTGAGGGAGAAGTCGGTAATTAATTTAGTACATACAAATGTAACTGACAAGAAAACAAACTGAAAAATAGGCATAGTATAGTAAACCGGAAGTCACGTGAGGTATAGTCCCGTCGTCAAGTTTAGTATCCCGCTGTCAAGGTAAACAAATAACTGTTGAAATATAGTGACGTCAGATTATCTAATGAAATCGTAGGATTTTTACTTGTTATGTACTAAATACTGATATGTTAATCTAATCTCAACTTTGGTATTGAAGACATACTTCACAAACTGAATATACGTTTTGGCGGTCTCGAAATCACAATAACAGCAAAACTGCTTATAAATCGACCCCTGAAAGAAAAATTGAACCCCAGATTTACTAAAATACTCAACCGAAACGACATTTGAATGCCATCTCCGCGTATTCAACCGGGCGTGTTAGACACGCCATTTTAAAGCCATAAAATGTAACCAGCGACGAAAATAATATCAAACGAACTTACCTGAGTAAACTCAATATATTATTCTGCGAAGTTCAATGTCCTGTATTTGACAATTTTGAATTCACCAAATATACTTTCAGCTCACTTACTGTACGGCTTACTACCTCGTCGACCTAGGCGCACTGCAAGACCAAGCTACCTGAAATATTACATGTGACATATTAGCCAGTGACATAACTTGTTTTAATGCTAAAACCCGATTTGAGGGTTACAGAAAGGGTCAATTCAATACTAACCTTGTACATTTGCCTTTTAAAATTTATCCATGATGCCTCAACTACCCAGATAATGAAAAAGTATGCATAACAAAAATTTGGGATAAAAAGACACAATATTGAAGTTTACTAGTCTTGCCAACTCAAATGAACTTCAGCGACAAGTCTAAAAATAAATCTAAAGGAGAAAAATATCTGAATATGTACACAAGGTATCTGAAAGTAAAACTTACTATTCAGGGGTCAATTTTCATCACACCTTGGCAAAGCATCTGCTCCGATATTATGCTTCACCGGAAGATGAGTAATGGTGTACCTAAATTACTGGTATACTCTGTCAAGCTACTGTAATGGCGCATGGTTGCAATATATTACTAACTCCTTGCCCTCTTAATATACCTTTAATGTTTTGACTGACCATACAGTTGCATTGCACTCCTTCTTTATAACAGCATAGTTGATTTCTGTTCTACTAAGGTTTCCACTTATGAACAAGAAAGAATGTCTAACATCTTCATATTCCTGTTCAAGAACTGCCCCTGAAACATTCTGTGAAGCATCGGTCTGCATGCAAAAGAAATTTCTTTTTTAAATCGCGATTTCTCAATACAAGTTAAAAAAAACATGCGTTTTAATTCATCGAAAGATATCTGGTGGTCACCCGACCACTTTATCTTGTTCGGACTATTTTTTTTTATTAAATCTGCCAAGAGCAAAGAAATATCGGAAAACTTTAGTAAACATTTCCTATAAAATCCAATCATTCCTAAAAAAAGAACTAACAATATCTTTGTTTTTTTTTTGTATTGGAAAACCTAGGATAGCAATGACCATTTCCTGAATAGGCTTTATGAGACCATTTCCTGCGATATGGAATAGCAACTCAAGTTCTATATATCCAACTGAACATTTGCCAGGTCTAGTTGTCATTTCTAAGTATTTTGAGATGTCTTAATAGGGATAATAACAAAATTACCGAACAGAGTTGTCAAGAGCCGATGTCCATGTGACAAAAAATACAAATCAGGTGGAAACCAACGGAAGAATTGTCGACCGCAATGGTCTTGATTTGGTACAGGCATTTCAAAAGAAATGGTGGGTTAAACCGAATTTATGGCGCACCAAACTCCCTCTTCCATTGCGGTAGTGTACGATAGAAGAAACTCAGCAGCAATTGCCATTGAAGGGTCGTAGACAGTTAATAAAAAAGATCATCCAAGTACTAAGTAAAAAAGAGTAAAAAAGAATCTTGAATCAGACTTCGGACCAAAAATTTTTCTACAAGGGACTGATATCTTAAAAAAACTTTTTAATTATCGTATGAGACGGGTTTTTTAAGCCTTGACTAATACGGCAGTCATGGAGATAACTATGTCTAATGAGAAAGTCTGTATAACTTGTGCTAGCTCTCGCGTAACGAATCAGCTGTGGTAAGCAGGAGAAGCTGGAATGTTACTGTCCATGTTATAGGGAAATTGATAATTTTGAAATTAAAATCGTCCCTTTGTCGTAAATTTTAGTACTGAGAAGTACATTTTTATCAAATTCGAGAAGCATGTGCAAAAAGATGTAGATCTAGTGGATTCTGTCGTTTCCTTTTTCTTTTCCTTCTCAAATGATATAACCAACAATTATCGAAAATACTATCATCCACAAATGAGTCGGCGTATTCCTCATGACCAGCAAGAATATTATTGATGAGACAGACAAAAGTTGCTCCGCTATTGACCATTCTGTATGGACGACTCTAAACAGAAATCGGCCAAAAGGGATGGCAAAAGCACTCTTCTTCTTTGCATCATTGTCGAGTGGAACCTGCGAATACCCTTTAGTGAGATCGAGTTTGCTTACAAACCTAGACTTACTCACTCTATTCAAGACTTCATCTAAGCGGGGCATAGGCCTGGGTTCAAAATTAGTTATCTGATAAAATGTAATACACATAGAATCTTAACCTAGAATCCTTTTTACAAACCAAAACTGCTTGGGCTGCATAAGACTTTCAATGGTTCTATAACACCTGAATTAACATTTTATCGACTTCCTCCTTGACCTGACCTTTAATGCTTACGGTAAAGGATAATTTTTTTGTATACTGGTTCATCTGTTTTTGTATACTAGTAATTACATCAGTAACCTTAGGAATATCGCTAAATATTCCTTGTACTCATCGGATTGACGGGTGACGGATGCTGTTAACAGAGCAGGACATGCTTACCCTTCCGGAGCACCTGATGTCACTCTCAGTTTCACTGGAGTTCACACTGTGAGTGCCTTTGTTTTAAATGTTGTAATTTCTGTTTCTGTGCTTTGCATCTGTCTAACATCGTTGTTTTTGTGTCTAACGTCATTGTTTTCTGTGTTCTCGTTTTGGCCCTGTCTTTGGACTTCGATTTTTGTAAATTTCACTCTCATTTGTTCCTTCGGTATTCTACTGCCGTTGTTTCTGAATTACTTGTTCGCTCATACCATAGTTTCAACATATTGACACGGTATTTAGTTATTTGTTACCACTGGGTCGATGCCACTGCTGGTGGACTGTTAGTCCCCGAGGATATTCACCAGCCCAGTAGTCAGTTCTTCGGTGCTGACCCGAAAGCCGATTATTTTTTGAAACCTTCCAATATCTAAAATTTTGTAAATTTCATTGAAAACTAAGGAGTATCTCCCTCATGCAAAGCTCTGTCCTTAGCCGATTTTGGCTTTAAATTTAGATCACTTTGGTTATTTGTTCTCTATCAGTTTTTAAACATCTTTGAGTTTATGGTCTTCCAAACGTTTCAGATTTTATCTGCACTGATGAGACATAAGTTGTCGAAATGCGCATATGCAGAAAGTAAATTCACAGTGACTTCGGTATTTAGTAAATTGACATGAACGACTTTCTGTGTTTTACTGTTCAATTTGATTTCGTAGTCAACTTGATGTTTCTATCAGTTATAACGTACGGACCTTTCAAACTTGCTAGTAATTTTGAAGTACTTTTAGGGAGTAAAACTAATACCCGTTGACCTCCCTCTAAATTTCTTGTTCTCGACTTTTTGCCATAAATGTTTTCTGTTCCTGTTTGGCCTTTATTTCATTTTGTTTAGCTAAATCGGACATTGATTTCAAATTTCCCTTGTTTCAACGAGATAGCTTAAAACAGAATGCTCGCACTCGCTCGGTTCTTCCCACTTTTCCTTTGGAATGGCCAGTGGTCCTCTGATATGTCTCCCATACAGCAATTCAAAGAGAGAAAATCTGTGGTTTCATTTGGAACCACCCTTTATGTAAGTTAAAGAAAGGGTAAATATTTATCCCAATTCTTCGGATTTTTTTGGGCATAGCTCTTAAACATTTAATTAATTTAAAGTACCATTGGAGTTTTCACTAACCCATTAGCTGCAAGATAATAGGGTGTCGTCCACATTTTATGAACATGAAGTAATTTACATACCTGTGTCATTAAGACATGAAATTTGACCCTTGGTCTGTCAGAAGCTCTTTGGGAATTTCAACTAACAATGTAGAATATGGAGTAAACGCACAAGAGACAAAGTCTGTACTAATACATGGCAAAATAAAGCAAAAGAACAACGCTTTTATAGCTGTACTTCATCATGAATTGCCTTGAGGCGTTCCACTTTTGGCTTTGTCTGTATTGACTTTGGATTTGCAATTAAAGTCTCAAATGAAAGTACTAACGTAACAATAAGTTTTTAAAAAAGCATTATCATTTATATTTAAGAAGACAAAAGAATTGAACATTTTGTTTTAGATTGACCTTCTTTTACTTTTGCAACACAAATCGAGAAATTAACAGAACCAAAAAGTCAAATACATATGTTATTTACTATTTATATATGCGCCGTTGTTCAGTCCCGAGCATTGAATTGTACAAGAGAATAAATGCATCGTCAATTTTTTCAAAGCACTTTTTGAAATAAATATATAAACAAATCTTAGATGAAGCTTCAGAGTATAACTAAACTGGTATTTATTAGCCATTCTTTATAAGCACTTCATTTTTTTGCGCTCATGATAAGGAAATTTGTTTTACAGTACAATCACTGTCTTGTAACCTGTACGGCAATTTTTGTTGCGTCATAATAAGATGGCGGATCATCCGAACAGGTACACACCTCATTTTGTCTCCTTTCCACTCACTTGACCTCGTTTTGCTAGAAGTTGTGTTACTGTACAGAACCAAAATATAATGGGGAGTCTCCACACCAAGCGCCATGGACCAACGTTCACATATAAACTTATATTTTATACCTGTAAAACGATTTGTCAAAAAACTGCGGTGTACGGTCGTGTCACCACCAAATGTTAACATTTTTTCACTCGATTACGGTTGAGTCATTGTACGATCGAGTCCAAATTCACAAACTTCGTAAGGAGTGTGCATGCAGTTTGGTCATTTAGTCAATATTACCTATGTTATTGTTGCATATCAGTAGAAGTGATTAAAACCATTCGATGGATACATGTGTCATTATCTCAACAGTTTAAATACCGACCTTTTAACTTGAAAGGAAAACTCGTTTGTATTATCTAAATATATATTTTGATCCTGAATTTCCAGAAAAAAAAGCACAAAGCATTCAACAATTAAATAAAAGTTTCGTTCTTTGCGATTAAAATGTCTTCATATTAGAACAGAACACCAAACCCCTCTTTTTTAACATCTGTCTGTCACTGACAACGAAGTCATTAGATACCGGTTGTAATGTTTTTAAGATCAAAACGGCAACACATGAACAACTTGTGATTCAACAGATTTATGCAGAACCTAAACCTAAATGTAAATAAACAGAGAAACATGTGACCTTGGTTTTAATGTCAATCGAATAACTGACAAGTCCATCATATTTTACAGCAAAATATGACAAAAGGCATTTAATCCTTTGCATGACCTCTATTACAGAAGTATAAAACATGTCCCTGACTGTACTAAGTCACAACTTATGAAAGAAATCACATATTTTGAGACATTTACTTATCACCCAATTTTTGTTCTATTAAATACATACATTTCATGTCTGTAAGATATTGCTTTGTAAATATTGCATCACAAACATGAGACAGATTACTGTTGCATTTGAAAATTGAATAACGGGAAAAGCATTTCTATTCTACTTTGAACTATATTATGCTTGGCTGAGAAATTTAAGAAAAGAAAATCCATTGAAGCAGATATCAATCTATTCTCAATAATAGGCAACAGAAGGAAGTTGTTGATAATAAAGAATCGGACAACTGCCCTGTCCTATCAGAAGTCCGTCAGGGTTCAGTACTGGACCAATGCCTCTTCACCATATATATCAACGACATTATCAAGCAACACATGTCTCTTCACAGATTACTCTGTAACTTTTCTAGACGATGTCTAAAAATGGCAAAAAGGGTGGTTAACGTCCTTCAACACCGACAATTGTGAAATCATTCACATATCTAGGAAAAGAAACCCAGAACATTTTGAATAAATTCTTAAATCAGTGGATTAAGTATTATTTGACCTCACCATTACCAAATATTTATCCTGGAATAGTCACAAAAATAACATCACAAACAAGGCAAAAGACACTCTTAGATTTGTCAAGTATGGTATAAAAACCAATAATATCAAGAACAAGGAACTAGCATATAAGACTTGTGTAAGGCCTCAATTAGAATACTGTCACATAGTTTGGAATCCTTGGCATCAAATGTATGTCCAAAAATTAAAATAGTTCAAATAAGAGCAGCTAGGTACACACTAAATCAATACAATTACCAATAAAGTGTTAGCAAAATAATACAGCAACTCAACTGGCCTACCTTACAATAGCACAGACGATTCCCTTTACTCATCATGCTTTATAGAATTAAAAACAACCTGGTTAATATAAACTGTCAAATGTACCCCATTCCATCAAGAGATCATAAAATTTTACTGCGATATTCACCAACAAATTACCATTATTAATCCTTCTTTCCCCGCACCATAAGAATGTGGAACAGTTTACCATCCAAAGTTCAGACCTACCATCATTTTAGTCTGGGCTGCAACCAATCATCTACAATAACTAAATTCTACGTTTTTATCTTATAATAATTTTTTTCACAAATGAAAAAATATCACTTGTAAATATTCTTGCACAAACATTTATTTTACCCAAATGTGCCTCCTAGTACATTCAACAGATTGAATAAAAGGAGTATCACGTAGATGTAGATGTATACAGGTAGTGGGTTTTGTGTTCTATTCTTTGTATGCAAATATTTTATTCGCAATAAACGAAAGTTAGTTAATTGTTGAACGCTTTGTTTTTTTTTTCTGAAAAATCAGTATCAAAATATATTTTTAGAAAATAAAAACCAGCTTTCCTTTCAAGTTAAACTTTCGGTCTTTAAACTGTTAAGATAATGACATTTATCCATCTAATGTCTTGAATAACATCTACTGGTATGCAACAATAACATAGTTAAAATTGACAAATGACTCAACTGCATGCACACTTCTTACGGAGTTTGTGAATTTGGACTCGACCGTACAATGACTCAACCGTAATCGAGGGAAAATGTAAACATTTGGTGGTGACACGGTCGTACACCGCAGTTTTCTTGACAAATCGTTTTACAGGTATTTACAGGTAAAATTATAGTTTCTGAGTATGCTGATCAAAATGTTTGGTATGAAAATCGGCTGTTTATACATCCACTTTTATTGGGAAAAGTGGATTGACTTGATGATTTTAGTTCACACATTTTAAGCAATTTTACAAAAAAAGTTGGTTTAAACAATTTGAGTTTTGAACTTAAGCCATTAAGCGAAGATTTTATTTTAAAACAACTGTAATCATTGAACCCTAGTAAAAGTACAGGTTTAGACAATATCCCGTCAAGATTTTTGAAGGACAGTTCAAGTGCATTAGTAAAACCAATAACGTATATAGTCAATTTAATATCTTTAACCAGTGGAATAGTCCCTGATGACATGAAAACAGCAAGAGTCTGCCCAATTAAAAAAAAACAGACTAGATGCAAGTAATTATAGACCAGTTAGTATTCTAGTAGTAGTTTCCTTGATCAATCTGTCTATTCTCAGTTTGAAAAATATCTATATAAAAACGAACTTTTATATAGCTTACAATCTGGTTTCATATCCTCCTTTTCAACGGATACCTGTTTAATACATTTATTCGACCATATCAGGTCCAAATCATCTCAAGGACTATACACTGGTATGGTAATGCTTGATCTCCAAAAAGCGTTTGATACGTCGACCACCAGATATTGTGTAATAAATTAAAAGCTATGGGTGTTAAATGTACGAAATGGTTTGATTCATATTTATCGTATAGGAAACAAAAAGTCAATATCAATGGAACCGAATCAGAATTCAAACATATTTCTTGTGGTGTACCTCAAGGCAGTATTCTTGGGCCATCATTAATTTTATGTTACGTAAACGATATGTCCATTAGTATAAGTTCTGAGTGTAAATCATTATTATATGCTGATGACAGTGCCATCTTGTTTTCGCATTAAGACCCTAATATTATATCTGAAAAATTGGGGAATGAATTAAAATCGTGTAGTAACTGGTTAGTAAAAAACAAATTGTCACTTCACCTGGGAAAGACTGAATGCATCTTATTTGGATCAAAAAGAAAATTATCAAAAATTAAAAAAATTCCAGGTTAAATGCAATAATCATACCATAGAATCCCAAAAATGTGTTAAATATATGGGCTTAAGTATTGACACGTCTGTTTCAGGAGAAATTATCATTAATAATATTATACAAAAAGTAAGTGCAAGGTTAATTTTTTTGTACCGAAAAGGAAGGTGTTTATCAGAAAACTCAAGAAAAACATTAGTATCTGCTTTGATACAGTGTCACGTTCAACATGGTATTCGGGGATATGTAAAAAGTATAAAGATAAACAACAAGTATTACAAAATAAGTGTATAAGATTTATTAAAAACATGAATTATAGAACAACAGTAGATACTAAAGTATTTATTAGCATTAATTATTCAAATATTGAAAACAGAGTCCAGCAGTTGCGTCTTAACCATGTACACAAAATATTTTACAATAAATGCCCCAGGTATATGAAAGAACATTTCACAAAACTAAGAGACTGTCATCAGCACAATACCGTTCTAGTCAATATAACTTTTGGGTACCTCCTATGAAAGGTCAACAAAGAAATACATTTTATTACAATGGTATTATTGATTGGAATTCATTACCAAATGACTTAAAGAAAATCCAAAATTTTAATGTATTTAAAACTAATGTTAGAAACTTTATAGCTGAAAATAGAAAAACCGAAACCACAGAACACTTTTTATATTATTTATTTTATATTATAATTATAAAATTTTAGAACTGCCTAAGTCTTGATCACGATTAACTTACTTTTTAAAGAATTCTTAAGTCAAATACTTGAAGGGACCCCATTGGAAACAAGCCTTTGGGCTTTATGGGCCATCCTGGATATATATCAACTTATTTTTCTATTCTTTTAAATACCACTAAGTGAATCAAGAGGTGATTGCGGTTGATCTTTTGATGTCTTTTCCAAATAATATGATTGTATTCTTTTTTCATTTGTATGTATTTATTGTAAGATGTTGATATTTTATCCAAATAAACCTATCTATCTATATGTAAAGTTCAATCAAACATCATTATTTCGCTTCGATTTTCAAAACACTTCGGACTCTCAGTTTGGACATAAAATACAAGTTTATGTGTGAACGTTGGTCTTTGACGCCTGGTGTAGAGACTTCCCCCATTATATTTTAGTCCAGTCATTCTATGGTTTGACCTCAAACTAATTGCAACAGAAATGATTTTTACGGGAAAAAAATCATGAAACTGTTGTAGTACATCACATTAAAAATCGCAAAAAATCGAAGCGGGGGAAAGTCGTCATATAACGAAAATAAAATGCAACATTTCATCTCCTGAGGTTATGGTATTCGTGGCGACCGTAAACACAGAAGAGTTCACAGGGGAGATAATGCATTAAAACAAACAGCAGACGATGCTTCTTATTCTATAGAATTTATTGTTATAAGTAGAAGTTTAACATCAAAATTATGAAATTAAAACCTTTTACTTATTATTAAAGCAATACACATGCTGTGCCTAGGTTAAATGAGTGCAAAATACAAACGATTTGTCTGACATTGCCAATCTGC
>MJUU01069501.1:54992-72634 GCA_002080025.1 Modiolus philippinarum | reverse complement strand
CTGCGAGCATTTGTCCGGACAGTACCGGTGTGTATTGTCTTCATGTTTTATGTACTTCATTGTAAGGGTACTGGTCTTGATAAGTTGGACTTTTTTCTAGTTTGATTTTTACGTGAGTCTTTTTGTGTATTTATTTTTAGCCATTCACCACACATAGGGGGAGGGTTTGGATCTAAGAAAACGAGTTTAACCCCACCGCAATTTTTGCGCCTGTCCCAAGTCAGGAATATGTTGGTCATTGGCTTGTCCTTGTCTTCTTATAAAATTTTAGTCTCTTGATATTTGGGTTATTGGATGTGGTTTGTTTCCATTGATTTATTCACTTTTTTACCTTTCGGGGCCATTTAGGGCTTACTATATGGTGTGAGGTTCCTCACTGTGTTGAAGACCATATGGTGACCCCTAGATGTTTTGTTTTGGGTCGTTTTAACCTGGATATGGGATGTTGTCTCCTTGACATTTACCCCCTTTCCTTTCTTTTTCATATTAGATGGTTGATGTATATGTAGTTTTTTATCTATAGCATATCTCCTCGATCACTACTTTTCATGTTTGTATGTATTTTCATGTTAGTCTGTTATCTCTTTAGCACTTTCATTGAGTTTAACGCGTTTTAGAATTATAAAGGAAAGAAACTAAATGGTACTGATGGGGTTTGAACTAATGCGGTCTCTTCTAGTTCGAAAACTAACAGGACCTTAGGTTTAATTTAAGAAACCATTAGCGGATCCAAAGGGTATTAGCGGATCCAAAGGGCGGGGGGTTCCGTGCGTTGGAACCCCCATTTTGACAATCTTATGTATTTTTTAATGAATATCCTGATGTTTTACTAATAAATATCCCAAAAATTTTCTTTCATTTCTTAATTTGAATCCCCTGCAATGCACATCAATTTAAACTTGCTTACTATAAAATATCATTTCATCTTTTAATTATATTACACATGCATACGGCATGGAGAGAATCTAACAAATGAAAGTCTTAAAACGTATACAACATACAAAAGTTGGTCTGAGTAGTAATTACATCCGAATAAATAGACAATAGGGCCTGTAAGTCTCGTACAATTTTGGAACTTCCGGGATCAAAAATTGTACCCGGAAGTTACGTTTTATACAAAGATTATTGACATTTCAAACAAATATTTGAACGTCACAATCCTCTGACGTCATGTTTTGGCAGGAAACGTTTTCGAATTGCATGTTTATCGTGGATTCTCGGGAGTCACATGACGAGATTTACAGACCCTATTTAAGTTAGTGTCTTTTAATATCAACTGTACTTGTACAAGGCTTAGAAACAGATTGACGTGCGAGCCTTTGGTGAGCATTCAATATGTTTCGTGCCGAGTACAAATACATTTGATATCTAAAGACACCAATTATATCTTGTTTTTATCCTGCAATACATAAAACAACTTCATTTAATGGAAAATATGACCTAAAACGAATATTTTGGGCATTTCTACCGGAAGTGGGCGTGTCTTAAATCGATATCTTGTATAGTATACAAGATGCAGCTATGCAGGATACAACACAGCAATATACGTAGGGCTTTAAATGTATACTAAAAGCTACCTTTGCAGGATAAATTCAATTCAAAAATTAATACATTTCATGATTTTATTGAATTTTGTCACAACATAACACATACTGTTTTTAAATTGAAGTTTGAGATAGCAACATTATTGTTTCAAATGACGTATCCGTTAGATCTTTACTTCCGAGACGAAAACGCGAAATCGCAAAGGCGAAAACACGAAAACGCGAAAGCGAAAACATGAATTGAAATTCATTTCGCGTTTTCGTGCTTTCGCTTTCGCGTTTCCGCCTTCTCGATTTCGCGTTTTCGCTTTCGCGTTTTCGCCTTCTCGATTTCGCGTTTTCGCTCTGTGGAAAGTGAAAGTAGAAAACACGAAAACGCGAAATGGCCGTATGGGACCACCATAGGAAGTTGTTTGTTTAACTGAGAAGATTTATACATCTTATTGATTAAATTTCCTGATACATTTAAGCAACAGTACATTTTTTTCAAATGTAATATCACACAGAATGTTATGTTTGGAGTACATACTTCTAGTGTTTTAGTTTGTTACATTCTTATTCATTCATTTATGTTACATTCTTTGTCTTTTTTATGATTTCTCAATTCGGCATCATCTGAACTGCTGTTTTTTGTTACTTTAAAATTTCCCCTTTACACTCATTTTGCTTTGGAATATTATTCTTGGCCATATATTTTTAATCCAAGATATGTACTGTACTTCTTTACACAAAAAATTCAAATCATGATGAGAATCAAAAAACTTTTGAAGAGACGATGCCAACAATGGCTGAACATGTTTTAACCTATATTAGAAAATGCATTTTGATTACATCTGACAGAGAATTATATGTCTCTGTCTCTAATCATTGATAGGCATTGAAATATTCCTTAACAAAATCTATGCAGGTAATTGCAGGCATGCTTTCCTGCAGATTTAAACAAATTTCGGTTTTTTGCCTCATTTTTTTTTTTTGAAATGTGCTAGATTTTGACATGGCCAGCTAGAAAATGATACTTTGGTCTAAGGCTTTACCCCCTGTTTCAGTTTTTTGTTAACTAAATAATGTCTGTAAACCAAGAAACCCATGAAAAGGTTTATAATGATACAAACAACAGCAATTGATGAAGATCTGTAGGGCATGAAATCCAACACCCATTTTAATGCATCGGATATCTATTTCAAAGAGTGTACTTGTTTGAGGTATAAATGAATTACTGCAGACAAGAGTATGAAAAAAATTATACATGTTTGGGTGTGTTTCAAAGCAAATGACGTTGAAAAGAGATCTGACGGATTTTCTGAGTAAATACAGTTGCCGTTATTGATTATTCTGACCAAACTACATTACAGTACCTACTAATCCATGCAGTTACATTCAAAAGTTATTATTTTAAACCATCTTATTATTTTTCATTTAAATCAAGTCAAATAAATCCATCTACAACTAGATTTTTAGTTGTATCCACAAAAAATATAAATTCCCATGCATTTTTTTTCGTTAATTGTGGACTGATTATGAATGGATGCATGAGTTCCTATCGTTGTTTACGTTTGGTTTTTTTTATTTGTGTTTTTTTTTGTAGTTTCCTAGCATATTTTGGCATGTAATTATGATTTTCAGCCATTGTAGGTGTTTCTTGTTGTCCCTTTCATTTCATTCAAATTTCTGTTATATAGAGAAAAAAAAAAGAAAGAAATTTAAAAGTACACAAACGATTAAAATGTATAGGGAAATTTATAATCATTCAGATTGATAAATCTTCTCAGTCAAACAAACAACTTGCTAAATAATACAGTGAGAGATACTTTCTATTGTTGATTAACACCTATTTTGTGAATATAATGGATCGATTCATACTGAAGACCATACATCTCCTAAGCCAAAATAACCTGCTCTGTAGTAATCTATAAGGATATTCGCTGTAAAAGTTGTAAAAGTTTCTCATCAGTATAAATCTTATAACGATGGCAACAAACAGGGTTATGAATCAAAAGACTTCTATGACTTTAATATTTCGAAGGTCACAATACTAACTCTTTTATCTGATTAAAGGAATTTTCTGAACATTTCAGGAAATAAACAAACACTGAGGGTCAAACAATTGCAGCTGAATATCGAAGGAACAAAAGATGCGGTCCAAAGACACGACAGAAACGAGAATATAGGACAAAGATACAAAAATGCAAAATGCAAAAAAAAAAAAATATAAATTCCGGAAATGAAAATCAATATTCTAAACTAAGGCACTTATATTGTAAACTCCTATAAATACGGAATTACATCAGAAGAGAAAGCCTATCCTGATCTGTATATGTCAACCTTCAATGACTCGGTCTAAGGTTAATTGAGTCCGTGATAATAATAATAATAATAATATTTATTCAAGATAAAAGGCATAACATAATTAAAACACAATACAGTGCATACATTGATGGATATGTCAAAACAAGTGATATACAACCATTAATAAGATTAATGATTTATATATTTGAAGGCTATTAAGCACTAAAATAAGTTACTAAGATAAAAATATAAAAGTATGAATGATATTAAGATATAGACTGAGAAATATTGAAATAAACTAAGTATGAGTAGTTAAATAAGAAGTTAGTTACTGCAGCCTAATATCTTTGGATAACCCACAAAAGTTATATATTAAACTTATTTCCAGTGGGGTCCTTAAAAATGAGAAGACTACCAGTACACTCCAGGTCGGCACAGACAAAATATCACAAAAATTTAATCTTTATCACAGATAATTGACTAGTAACCACTTAAATGAAATTAATAAAAAACAAAATCACTTACACTTATGGATTTAAATTTATCCATCAAAAATTTTTTAACCTGAGTTTTAAAATAATATTTTTTGAACAACTTTTAACACTTTCTGGTAGTGAATTCCAATCCTTTATACCGTTATAAAAAAGGGTGCTTGATTCACATCCTTTAATTGTCGGTATCAAAAAATTTTTCTTACTAAATCTTGTGTTGAAAGATGATTCATTTCTAGCAAAATTTAAATGCAAATATTTCGGACATATATTATTAAAATGTTGAAAACATGATTTAATCTCAGTTGTCTAACTCTATTACAAATATTTAAAAAACCTACTTTTTCAAATTCACTAAATGTTACACTTTCTCTAGGATGTAATTGTAAAATAAATCTTACAATCTTATTCTGAGCCACTTGAAGTTTCTTCCTCATTTGTTTTGATATACCTTCGTACCAACTTGCACATGCATAATCAAAGTGACATTGGATCAGAGAAGAACATAATGTTTTCCTAGATTGAAAATTCGAACAATCTTTATATCTATATAAAAATTTAAGTCTTTGATTCACTTTTTTCACTATAGAATTTACAATATAATCCCCATTCAAAAACTGATCGATTATAATTCCCAAATATTTCACAAAATTTTTAGACTCAATTCTAATACCATTGCAAGAAATACCAAATTCTCCCGGCAATAATGATTTAAGTTTGCGACTTGGTCCAAATAAAATGCTCTCCGTTTTTCCCAAATGTAAGGACAATTTGTTATCTGTTAACCACTCATGGCAAGACTCCAACATACGAGATAATGTCTGAGAAATAACTCCAGGATCTCTATGGGAGAATAAGATAGCAGTATCATCTGCATATATCACACTGTGAGTGCCTTTGTTCTGAATGTTGTGGTTTCTGGTTCTGTGCTTTGTGTCTGTCTGGCGTCATTGTTTTTGTGTCTAACGTCATTATTTTCTGTGTTCTCGTTTTTGCCCTGTCTTTGGACTTCGATTTTTGTGAATTTCACCCCTTTGTTCCTTCGAATTCGGTGTTCTACTGCCGTTGCTGCATATATCAAAACTTTACAATCCGAGTCGATACTAGTTTGAACATCATTGACATAAATTAAAAATAATAGTGGACCCAGTAAACTGCCCCGAGGGACACCACATGATATTACACACTTCTGAAACTACTCCATTAACACTAACGACCTGTTTTCTATTTGTCAAGTAGGACTCAAACCATGAAATGGATCTTACCCCAATAACTTCCAGTTTTTCACACAATATTGTATGATCAACAGTATCGAAAGCCTTCTGTAAATCTAAAAGAACCATGCCTGTAAAAAGACCTTTGGCTGTTTGTGTTTTAATATGATCAATTAGATGTATGAGGCAAGAGTCAGTTGAAAAAGAACTTCTAAAACCTGATTGAAACTCAAATAATAAATTATTAGAAATCAAAAATTTTTCTAGTTGCTTATACACTGCTTTCTCCAGAATTTTAGACACAATACTCAAAATACTAAGTGGCCTGTAATTTTCAGACTTGAGTCTATCATTTTTCTTATAAAGAGGCTTAACTTTAGCCATCTTCAGATCATCAGGAACCGTACCTTCGGATATGGATAAATTAATCAGGAATGTAATGGGAATTTTCAAAATTGGGGCTACATCCTTTAAAAACTTTGCAGGAATGCCATCAAGGCCCATGCTCTTACTTATATTCAAACTACACAATTCCTTATAGACAAAATCCTCTGTTACATGTTTTAAATTAAAACTTGTATCTGATTTCCTTCTCTGAACATAAAAAGATTTTACAATGTTTGAAGTGGCACTATACAAGCCCTTTGCACTTGGTAGCTTTTCAACTAGCTTTGCAGCAATAGTTGTAAAAAATTTATTAAAGCTATTTGATATTTGGATGATATCATGACAGTTTTGTCCATCTATATTAAGAACTGTATTCGAATTTGATTTAGGATCTTTTTGATATCCTAAATCTTTAAAATTCTTCCAAAGTTGTTTTGGATTATATTTATTTTCTTCAGTTTGATTACTGAAATATTCAGATTTTGCAGTTTTGCATAATCTTTGAACATAATTTCTAATTTTACAAATTTTTTTATAATCTTCCTTCTTTTTGGAAGTTTTATATTTATTAACTAATTTATCTCTCAGCTAAATATTTTCCAAAATTTCCGCCGACATCCATGGTTCGGTCCTTTGTTTCACCCGAACGTCTTTAAGAGGGGCAACACTGTCAAGAAAATCTATAAAAGTTTCTCTAAAGAATGACCAAGCCTCGTTTATATCTGAGGCATTAAAACACTTTTCCCATTCAGCTTCAGTAAGCTTAGCTATAAACTCATCTTTATTATATGTTTTCACAGATCTAACTTTAATATTCTTGTGCTTATTGTACCGAGATTTTGCTACTTTTCTAGTACAATATACAATACAATGGTCACTAAAACCTATATTTAAAACACCAGATTGACATATTTTTTCAGTATTATTACATATGATATGATCTATTATAGAAGATGTACACTTTGATCTTTAAAACATATGTTCATATCACCAAGTACTATAATTTCACAGTCCTCTCTTAACTGGGACAAAAGTTTTTCGTGAGGACTCGAAATCTAGCTGCAAATATCGATTCTCATTTGGGGCATCAGAACATGAAATATCTTTCAATTATGTCGGCCATAGAATAGAAGAGGGAGGAAAGCAACAAAGGTTTTGAAAAATCCCCGACTCAGCACCATTATAAGCATTCCCAATTGGGAAGTTAAACTCATCACGGTTGTCGTATAGCTTTAATTTCAAAGTCCGTCTTCGTCAATGTAAAGCTGAAGATATATGTACAAAACTGAAGTAGGTGTGTCATAAGTCTCTTTAGGTTCAAGCTCAATGGAACAGATTTAAGGAATAGTATTCGTTAAAGAAGTGTGGCCATTTAACCGTGAATTTTGTTCCTGTCTTTGGCAATTTTCAACATATGCTCAAATGTTAACCAAAATCGTGTACCGATGTGTCTGGAATATGTACTTCCCAGGATTAAATTCATATATATTACACTTGTATGTTTTCTCACAATGTAGCAGTCGAATTTGGCTGAAAATAGCCTTTTGTGACCATTTAAGCAATTCTAGTCTTTGGAAAGATAATACAACTCAAGAGACCCGGAGAGCCAACTTTTTGTTGGAGTGTATAGTCAGTTGCCTTTCGAAATGTCAGTTACTTGTTGTAGTTAATTTGGTTCTGGAGGTACTTTACAATAAATTTTAATAAAAACCTGAGACATAGACCTGTTTACATCTTTTAACTGGTATCAGTATTCCAGCAGCAATGTGTCCGTGATCATCCGTATTCTAAGAATTTTTCCCGTATATAAAACCAATGGAGAAACTTAACTTTTTGTTGTGAATTACCCCTGTACCTATCACTACGCAATGGAAGTGATGGCCGTTATGAAAATTTTTTCTCCTTATATTTATAAAACGCAATCAAATTTTGTAATTTTAGCTGTGCAGAAGATTTCGTCATTTTTGTCCGCTGTTTCTTCTTCATTATTTTGATTGATTGATTTGAGTTTTACGTCCAGTAAGCAATATTTCAGTTATACCTGGACGAGAACAAGTTAATCAATTCAAAAAGTCATTACTAAAGAAAGATATAAAGGAGGAACAAAAAGTGTTTACTTTAGCTGAAAAAGGGGTTGGAGCAGAAAATTTAGCCTCCAACTCGAACCCTGGTGAGTCTTCTGCTCTTCTGTGAGAAATATAGGTGTCTCTATACTGCATGGGAAGTTACTGTAAATTTTGTTGGTACAGAAAACAATTTCGACAACTTCTATCTCTTCACTCCAAATAAAACCAAAAAGGTAGGAAGACCATTAACCAAAAATTTGTAAATGCTAATAGATTGATTGATTAGTTAGAATATATCATCCACTGAGCAATTTAGCAGCTTTATCATTACGAGGATAGTTATTAAAAAATGTAAGAAAAAGAAAAACGAAACAAAAGGGGAAGGGACAACTGAGTTTTTATTTCCAATGGAAAAGGGGAGAAATGGGTAGGGGCACGAAATTTCGCCTTTCATACAACACCCAGTTTGTCTGCTCTTTTAAGATATAAAGAAGGGGTCTTTATATTGCATTTAACGTGGTCTTTATCCGCACAGTTTGTCTACCATGGTAGTCAGTCAGGCTTTCCGTTTATTGTTCAAAAATTTGAGGGTTGGTTTGTCAGGCTTTCTGTTTATATCTAAAAAATTTGAGGGTTCCCGGTCAGGCTTTCCGTTTATATCTAAAAAAAATGAGGGATGACGGTCAGGCTTTCTGTTTATATCTAAAAAATTTGAGGGTTTCCGGTCAGGCTTTCAGTTTATATTTAAAAAAAATGAGGGTTGACGGTCAGGCTTTCTGTTTATAGTAAAAAAAATGGAAAAATGGGTAGGGGTGGAATTTAAGCCTTAAATGCAACCCCTAGCTTAATGGAAATTAAGCCCCTAGCGAGTCTACCCTTTTACAAAAGGTCGAATTAATCACTTCAACTAAAATGTTGGTCAAAGAAGAAAGATATGAAGATTAAATTAAAATTGTAGGCAGCAAGTTTTGATTTACACTGGAAAATATGAGAAATTGGTAGTTTCAGGAAATTTATCCTTATTAACGTCCCATGTGCGTCTGTGTTTGTACGATAAACAAAGACGGGGTCCTTAATAAACTCATAGGGCGTGACGTCAGCACACATAGTTTGTCTCATTTGGTTTGTGTGCGCTGTTCAATTATGACCTGACGACCCCGTTTTGACAAGAGCATTCTCCTTTCCACAGCATGGGGACAAACCTGGCAGAGACCTATGTCGACTGTACGCTTTTAAGACATTACTTAACTATGGGAAGTTTCTCTTGGACAGTGATTGCCATATTTGGAAATAGGTATGTTTCATTTCCAGGTATAGACTGTATATTTGCAATGCGAATCCGTAGTGCGTATTTTTACTTGAAAATCCGTAGACAATACGGAAAATCCATGGTGGTAAGACATTGTCAAAATCCATCTAACTTGCATTTAAGTGGCAAGTTCAGTGGCTGAATCTTGTTCCTTAATGGATGAAAAAGCATTTGAATTGATTTTGTTATGATACTGTTAATCGCTATTAAAACAGTTTTGGATAAAATTTAATACATTGACTAAGCTGGCATGCTGAAGGAAATAAATTCAGGAGAAAGCAGTCATACCTAATTGGATTATTATTAGTGACAGTACACCGTCTATGTAAAGGAAGTGCTAAATGGTATTTGTTTCCTTTGTGTTAGTTTTTGTAAAAGTGAAACACAGTTCCCTTTTGATTCTTATGGTCTATTGAAAAACGTGGACTCAAAAGGCGACACAAATATTGTCGATCAAAATTCTATGTATCTTAATTATGCCATCAACAATGTACTCTTGTTTGACTCAGTGTAGTATTTAACAAAATATGTTTTTTTCTTTCCGTATCATTAAAAAGGTATGTTTGCGTTCTTAATTTTATTGCAGAATTATTTATTTAACAAATCAGAAATTATTGTTTTCAGTTTAATCTATTAAGAGTAGAATCCATACGTTATTAAATCGTAGGCTTTATCGCGTTATCTTTTCACGACATTTCTGATAGTAGACAGCAGTGCTACATCTGAACGACCCTGCAATAAATCTTTGTTGAGCAGATTTGGAAAAGGTGTAAAGAGATATATGAGCAGAAGCAATGATGGGCATTTGAGCACATTATATTTGCCAACTTAGAAACAGAGGGCATATTGTCCCGAATAGTTAATCGGCTACAATTTACAACTCATTTCAACGTAAAACTAGAAACAACATGGAGATAACTTAAGTTGAAACGAATGAAGGAACTTCTCTCTCTTTGAAAGTAACATGCGGTCATTTTAGAATGTGGTGTTTTGTCCTGATAAAGTCCCTTTTTTTGGTGGTTTGGGTTGCCAAATTTATGGTATAGTAACGGCCAAAGAAGGAACAAACAATGTTTATGTATGAATTATAGATGTAGGAATCATGTTTACTTCTGTAATTAACATTCAATGTCACATAAAAGAAGATAATGTTGCGATATACAAATTTAATACAGTAGAGCATAAATAAGATATAAAAAGTAAGATTTTTTGTCACTGGTTTACATTATTTGGTTACAAATGTACGTCATGATATCCTTTTAAAAGAGTTTTATATGTTTAACTAAAATAATTTCATGAGTTTTAGCATTGATAAGGTAAGAAGAGTAAAATTTTAGTTAACGGTTAAACTCAATCTTTAAAAATGCCCAAAACAATTTTGTTTTGTTTTTTTAACTTCAAAACATCGTTTTGAAGGAGTTTTATATTTTGCTTGATATTAATTTCATAAATGAAATTTTAAAAAGTAAAATAATTGTTTGTCTGTGGTTTAAGCCAACTCTAAAAACTGATCTAGTCTTTTAAAAATCTGACATCATGATATCCGTTCGAAGGAGTTTTATATATTGTTGTATGAAAATGTCATAAAAAATTTCATAAATCTTGGCATAAGAAAGGTATGAAAAATAAAATGTTTATTCAGCAGTTTAAACTCAATCTTTAAAAATGATAAAAATATTTTTTTTTTTAATTTTACTTCATAATATCATATAAAACTCCTTTTTGGTGTTAGTTTAAACGGCTGACTAAATATTTTACTTTTAGCACCTCATTTATGCTAAAATTCATGAAATTATCATTTCGCTAAATATAAAACTTCTTCGAAAGAATATCATGAAAAAAATTCATAAAAACCGAATCGCTTAAATCATTTTTAAAAAGTGGTTTAATGCCTTCCTCATTTACTATGACGAATATTTCCCAAACAGAACTTGAAAACAGAATACACAAATAATTTGAAAAAAAGCATCTCTTCTAAACAGATTTGTAGAATTTAATACATTTTCTAAAACTACTTCTAAAACGGCAAAATTCACAACTGTTAACTGGTTAAGGTGACATTAGACAGTCGAGAACGGATCCTCTCATGTCCCGCCAATGTTCTTTCGCACCTCAAATGTGTCACAACAACCACACCATTTGATTGTTAACTAACAATATCAAAATACATATATAAATATTAGAAAAGTTGAATAAGAAACTACGAGAATAATAAGCAAATAACATAATAAACGAAATTAGAAGGTTAAATTAAATTCTGAATACCTGTTTCTGATTCTAATTACGGAATAGCAATTTCCGTTTATCGTTTCTCATTGGCTAAATCTGATGGAAAACTAGTGCTTTACAATCATTTTCGATCGGAAGCTCAAGTTTTCGTGCAAAATAATGTATATACAGATAGGATTTACCTGGTATTTTGCACGGAAACCCTAGTTTACGTGTACAATACCATGTGCACCGCATTTTTGTGACTATTATGTACAATGTACATTACTACAATCTCACATACAATGCAATAATTGTTGTCTAAGGCTACTCTAGTGAACATAACAATGTTCCTAAAACGCTCACCTTTGACATGAAAAATATATGTGAAGTAAGTAAGTACTATTGCAGCCTCAACTTATTTTTTTTATTTTAATTTTTTACTTTTTTATCGTAGACACACAAGCAAGCTGAAGGTTTTACAAATACAAAGCTGTACGTTCATTCTGACGAGCAGGACAGCTCAATTATATCCGGCTTAAATTTGCTGTCTATTAGCAATATTCTTTAAATTATTTAGGTGGTCTTTCTTGTACAGCATTTTAACTATTTTTTTAACTCGTGTAGTAATCATCGAGAACAGGGAGGTTGTCAAGTAGTGGTCAAGGGAAGGTCTTAGACATGTAATTGTAGCAATACTAATATTGCCAACCAATTTGATTTTCATTTTTTACTAATCTCATCCTTTCACTGGAAGGTTTCTGCCTGTCCATACCTGGTATCCTTTCAATATATGTGTAATAAACCCTCAATTATTTTTTCTAGTGTATCTTTATCTCCGATTGATATTATTTTAAACATTTTCACTTCATATTTGAAACAGTAAAGAAGAAAATATTAACATGTATCCCTTTTACAATATGATAATCAATGTTATCTGATAAAAAAAAATGTTATAAATATCAGGTTTGACTAGAGATAATCATTTCAAAAACGGATTGTCACTCTACACAAGGTAAGGGATGAATGTATGCTTCGATACACTCTTTGTCTGACGCTTTACCCAAATTTGATATTCTTACCCTTTTTTTTTAAGTTTTCTAACTGTAATATGTATTCAACAACTGAATAATCGAAATATCCGTCTGCAATACTCACAAAAGGGTTGAGCTTGGGAAGATCAGTGTTAATGATTAATGTTTTTTGGGTATATTTTGTGATTTGTAATTATTTATTATCAAAAGTGAAATATTTTCATTGTGACATATGATAAAATAAAATCACGAGAAATTGTTGCAATATTTTTCAAATGTAATGCATTTTGTTTCAAATTGTTAAAACCAGTGGGAATTAAAATATTTCAAAATGATACCGTGATACAATAAAGTATCTTACAAATGCATCACTTTGGAAACTTTTCTTTTCGTGATTTATTGATAAAGGTGATCCTGACATCCCTTCTCCTTTAAAAAAAAAAAAAAAAAAAAAAAAAAAAAACTCATCTGGCGTATCGTTCTGATGTGTCGGGATGTGTCGGGTATTTAAAGATATAACCGTTATTTTCGCTTAATGTTGTCACTAAATAGCCATGTATTATCTCATATCATTGTGTAACCCATGCCATTTTCTTGTGTAGTTCTGTTTTTGCACGATATAACAAAAGTTAAATTTGATATGTGTCAGTTCTGATTATAGAAAGAATTCCTTTTTAGTTTGTGAGGATAGAAACCTAGTAACAATCTGTCAAATAAAATAAGTTACAACCGAACCATTAATCCAAAACGAATAATCCAAGGACAATGGCAACATCGGAAACAAATAAGAAACAGAGACACAACACGAGTACGGCACAGAAAAGAAAAATGAAGACACACACACACAAAGATGAACAACACTGACCCAATAAAAAACCATGGTGAGATCAGGTTCACCGGTAGAGTAGGCATCTCCTGCTTCTTATAAGATGATAATAATAATAATAATGGCGACCGTAAACTAACATGGCATATACACGTAAGAGTAACGCCACACCGTCTACAGACACGGCAATGAAAATGATTGACGCGAATTACCTTAAATTTTGGAATGCTTGTTTATTATTTAGAAGCCAAACTCAGGCTTTGGAAGTTTTGATTTACGATAAATTAACTTACATGAAATCAATGAACAACATTTATACCAAAAAACTAACTCAAAAGACTCGAATTAATTAATTTTATCGGTAATTTGTATGATTTTTCTTTGATCGCGTTAGGCAAATATTTTCAGTGTTTGCTACTGCCCGAATACGAAAAAATATTGGCAAAAATAACCCTAGGCGTCCGCTGGTTGAGAAAGATTGTAAAAATGACTAGCTCGAATCTACCCTTGTACAAGCGATTGAATAAAAATGAAAAAATACAATACTTCCTGTGTATGCAAGGTGAAACGATTCTAAGGGTGTCATATGAACAACTCTTGAGATGTCACCATGGCGTACCGCTATATTAGAGAAGGCTTTAATTGCTAGTTAACGTAAGGAGTTTTAGCGACTTTAAAATAAATTAATACATGCAAAAGGGTGCCTACCGATTGAAAGAGATTGTAAAAATCTCTACCTCGGATCTACCCTTGTACAAGCAGTTGAATTATATATATATTCCTCTGTGGTAGAGGAGACAAACACTGAGTCAGTAGGAGATACGATTAACTGCAGCTGAAATTAACTGCTATCTTTAGACTTCCCTGCCTTGAATGATAACTATTCGACAACTTATAGAATAAAAAAGGTAACAGGAAACACGTACAATGGCCGAAAAACATAGCCACTTGCCACAATGAAAATAGGAACTGCACAAGAAAAAAACCCATAATAAAAATACAAAAGACAAACGTAAACAACGATAGGAACTCGGGACAGCCGGACTTGGCACCGGCACTAGCAAAAGCCAGCGGTAGGGTTTAACCGGTTTATGGGTACCTAAACATCCCCTTTCTCTGTCCCGTTTCCCTATAGTATAATAAACATACGAATAAAACCCATACAGGGGGACTACTAGCTCCATGACCACAATCTAGAAAAAAAATGGGGGAACAAAACGTTTTTTTGAAAGATGGGTCAAGAAGTGCTCGCTGCTAAAGTGCCGGCTAGCTCAAGGAGCCTAGTCTGCTGGTCAAACACTGTGGCACTACGGATCGAGGAATGCCTCAATGCAGTTAATACCCTAAAATTCAACGTGCGTTCAAGTGTAAAGAAGAATCGCTCACCGATTTAATAAATTCAGATAAAAAATTTAGTTGCCTGGTGTACCAAGGCAAAAAAGTAATTAAATGTAGAGCTCTTTACCAGTGTACTGGCTGGAGCCTTATACTTTGGATAAATAACATATATATTGGTGTACGGATTTATTTAGAATTGATAATTAATTTCCGTCCTTCCACGCAGTTCTTCAGAAAAAAGTCCAAATTTAATGCAATCTGTATACATCCTCGCTGTATTTAAGTAATGGAATTGATTTTACATATCCATGTCATAGAATACAACTTAGTATGAGAGGGCTAAATGGTTTTGTGGTAAGATTTTCTTTACATGTATTAAATTCAATAGTAAAACAATGGATAGCTTTCCGAAAGTGTCCAAAAGATTTCATATTTTTACCGCACTGAGATACATTGATCCTTAGACTACATTGCCAGTGGTTTATTTGGTGCCGCTAACTGAGAAGGACATGCTTACAGTTCCGGGGCACTTGTCACTACCGGTTTTCATAGGAGTTCACACTTTTGAATGTTGTGTTTTTATTTTCGAGCCTTGTGGCCGTTTCATGTCATTGTTTTTGTGCGTCCCTTGACTTTGATTTTTGTAATGCCACATCCCTTTTTCCTTCTATATTATTTTTCTCTTGTTTTGAAAATAACATTACCTTTATTGTGCTTAGCTTTTAGCTATTATAGTGCTGCCTCTTAAATTACTTGCTTACAATTACAAAAACAGGAAAACAGCAAACACCTACAATGGCCAGGAACTACAATCACATGCCACAATTTACAAGCAAACTGCACCAGAAAAACAATAATGAAAACAAGAGACAAACATAAATAACGATAGGAACTCGGGATAGCCGGACTTGGTACCGGCACCAGCAAAAGCCAGTGGTAGGGTTAAACCGGTTTATGGGTACCCAAACCTCCCCTTTCTCTATCCCGTTTCCCTATAGTATCATAAACATGCGAATAAAACCCAATACAGGTAGACTACTAACTCAATGACCACTACAGCATGTTCTATAGCTTTTATGTTTTATTTGTGCTTGCTTTTTACCCCAATATGCCTATGTTTTTAATGTATGCTTTGTGTATGTCTATGTATTGTGTATGTAATGTGTGATTATTATGTGTCGGTTTCAAAAGCTCGTGAGAGCTTATGTTGTAATGTTATGTATTGCACCGACGTTAAATAAAGCTTTTTGTATTTGTTGTTGTATTTGTACCCAAATTGAACACAAAAGTACATACCCCATTTGTCATATCTTTGCAATGGCATATCTTTATGGGTGAATGAAATATGCATCTTTATAATCAATTTTGTCATCTATCCCATTCAAGAATAAACCTATGGCTATCTTCTCATGTAGGAATTGTGTCCATCCCCGGTAATTTTCGCCTTTTAATAATAATATTTAATCGTTGTAAGGTTAATTTTTGTGGTAGGCTGTGAACACATTGAATACCAATTATAAACAATTCAAGGTAGAAAAGCAACCACTCTGGAAATTATGTTGCGGGTGTTCTAAATGCATCGTTCCCATGTGATTTATATAACCGAACAAGCTAAATATCCCACCTATGCTATGCACAATTTACAGACAGCGTGTTTCGAAAACATGGTTGATGAAGTAGACGCCCACCTAATAAGGATAATTTCACACTATGATTTTTGGACTGGTACAGACAGATTGAATTCCCGTGTAGCTTTAAGTACATAGAATAATTAAAGATGTCTCTTGGTCGTATTACACTCAATTCTGGATTACCGTAACATGATAGACTAGCAAGCATGTAAGCAAATTTTCAAACCATCTACCCAACTTACAGATTGGTCATAATGAGTCTTTGTTGTGTCGTAAAATCTTTTCATAAACCATCAGTCACACTTGACAAATTGAAAATCCCCATGTTTATACTAAATAACTAAATACCGAACTTACTGTGAATTTAATTTCTGCATATGTGCATTTCGACAACTTATGTCTCTTCAGTGCAGATAAAAGCTAAAAAATTGGAAGACCATAAACTCAAAGATATTCAAAAACTGATAGAGAACAAAAAACCTATATGATCTAAATGTAAAGCCAAAATCAGCTAAGGACAGAGCTTTGCATGAGGGAGATACTCCTTCGTTTTTGTAACAAAATTTACAAAAATTTAGATATTGTAAGGTTTCAAATAGAATCGGCTTTCGGGTCAGTACCGAAGTACTGACTACTGGGTTGGTGAATATCCTCGGGGACTATTAGTCCACCAGCAGAAGCATCGACCCAGTGGTAATAAATAACTAAATACCGAACTTACTGTGAATCTAATTTCTGCATATGCGCATTTCGACAACTTATGTCTCTTCAGTGCAGATAAAAGCTAAAAATTTGGAAGACCATAAACTCAAAGATATTCAAAAACTGATAGAGAACAAAAAACCTATATGATCTAAATGTAAAGCCAAAATCAGCTAAGGACAGAGCTTTGCATGAGGGAGATACTCCTTAGTTTTTGTGACAAAATTTACAAAAATTTAGATAAATTATCCAATCACATGAATTAAGTGAACAAAGATTTCGTAATTAATCTGATTGGATTAGTAGATGCAAACATGAGGATTATAAATGACGTTTTGACTCTTCTTCATTACTAAATTATGTATTAATTTAGTTACAATGTATTAGCTCCTCTTTTATACTAGATTTTTGTCTTGCTTTTCAATTTTCTTTATTAAAGCAGGACGTTTATATAGTGCCCTGATGAAAGTGCTGCTTATGAGAAAGGGTGACTCCTTGAAGCAGAAATAACAGTACCTAAGATAATAAAAATATGAAATACACAAAGCGAAAAAAAAACAACAAAAACACACAAAACAAAGCAAAAAGAAAAAAAAACTGTAAAAA
>MJUU01069501.1:28130-46297 GCA_002080025.1 Modiolus philippinarum | reverse complement strand
CCCCCCCCCCCTTTCCATAAAAATAAAAAAGTTGTTCCCTTTGATCTTTAAAGCTCAAGAGTAGTAAATCTTCGTGGCTAATGCTGCTTTATCTGTATCCCTAATGTATTCCATGGCTCATTTTTCGTTACATTGATGTATGATGCATCTTTTCCCCCCTGCATCTCGATTTTTTTCCCGCATTTCCTATAGGATTTAATGTTAATTAAGTGCCTCGCCAACGGTGGATCCAACCATCAAAACGAGGGGTGTCTAGTTGATGTTTGCAGGCTTTTGGGGTCAATAATTGCCTAAATTTTGTAGGAAGTTAATTTTAAGAAAAAAAGGTTAAAACACCTATGGATCGTCCAATATCCACTGGTTGTTATCTATTTATAAAAACGTTTCGGCACAAAAGCTAACAACACTTAAGGAACATTCATGTAAAGTTTGAATAAATCCATTTATCGGTTCTCTAAAGGATCTTTGTATGTATATTTTTAATACAGCCGATGCCTCTGCTGGTGGACTGTTAGTCCCCGAGGGTATTCACCAACCCAGTAGCCAGTACTTCGGTTCTGGCCCGAAAACCGTTTTTATCTGGAAACTTGCAATATCTAAATTTTTGTAAATTTTGTTCGAAACTAAGGAGTATCTCCCTCTTGCATAACTCTGTACTTGCTAATTTTAGCTCTTATTTGTATTTTGTTCTCTATCAGTCTTTACATATGTTTCGGTATATGAATTTCCAATATTTTGACTTTATCTGCACTGATAAGACATAAGTTGTCGAAATGCGCATATGCAGAATCCAAATTAACAGCAACTTCGGTTACCACTGGGCAGATGCCTCTGCTGGTGAACTGGTAGTCCCCGAGGGTATTCACCAACCCAGTAGCCAGTACTTCGGTTCTGGTCCGGAAACCGATTTTATCTATCTAAATTTTTGTAAATTTTGTTCGGAACTAAGGAGTATCTCCCTCTTGCATAGCTCTGTCCTTAGCTGGTTTTGGCTCTTTATCAGTTTTTACACATGTTTCGGAATAATTTTGATTTTATCTGCACTGAAGAGACATAAGTTGTCGAAATGCTCATATGCAGAATCCAAATTAATAGCAACTTGGGTATTATGTTATTCAATGCTAAACTTAGTTTCCAACTGCCAGCAATTTTGAATAAACTTTCTTAACCAAATTATTAACACATGTTTAGCATATTATAAGATCCACTACCACTTTTGTTTTAATCTTTAGAAGAACATCTTTTGTAAAAGTTACGACTGACAGACGATGGACGCAAGTTGAATCCATATAGCGATTCCTTTGAAGATATTTAAATGAAAAAAGTTACGACGGACGCAATCTGATTGCAACAGCTCCATATGAGCTTATAGATGTAGATTTCTCAGATAACAATATCATTAGAAGACATCGAAAAGAAGATTCAATTATGGATAGAAAAGCACCAAAGATGATTATCGGGAAAACCTTAAACATGGATTTGGCGTAAATGAGATTCGAGCTGAGATTTAAGAAATTATAACTTTAAAACAACCGTTTTGCGACATGAACAATTAAGACCAATTAAAAGTACAAAGATAAAGAGTGAAAACGATGTTGAATAATTCACAACAAACATAAAGCAAAATAAAAACGACAACATTGGTAGAGAAACAACATTCAATTTGGGAGTGGCGTAAAAACTGAAAGTTAGGAGTTAAGGTAATTTGATATAGGACATAAATTAGGTTTTTCTAAGGGTCCCCACATTGCCATATAGTTCCACTATTTTCTATGACATTCTTTATTTGCAGAACTGGGTGGGTCTTTAAAATACGCCGTGTGGGTCTATGGATATGTGTGAAATAGAATTTTGTAAAACATTTGATATCATTCAATATCTTTTTTTCACTAACTTAGCAGGAATGAGATTCTTTGTTTCAAGACATTTTAAAGGACTTTCTATAAAATTTTGTTCAAACTGCTAACATTTTAAAATAAATTCTGTTCCAATCTCAATTCCCATGGCAACACAAGCTGTTGTTGTCGTTGTTGTCGTTGTCGTTGATAATCTTCCTCCGGTATCCGGAGAATTACAGGTACACTTCTTCAGAGCACTGTGTAATCCTATTATGGTAGGTAAATGCACACAAGGACTAAAATATATTATCAGTCCCTGGGGTGAATCAATTTTATCCCAAACACTCAGCATCAGTGAAATACACTTGCCTCTTTAACATTGTTGTAAAGTATTGTGTAGCAAAAGTTCTTTTAAAACTGGCGACAATATGTGGCGAAAATGTACTACACATATTGTCGCCGGCGACAATATGTGTAGGTGACAATATGTGCAGGGCGACAATATGTGCCGATAGGTCTGCACATATTGTCGCCGGCGACAATATGTGCAGGGGCGACAATATGTGCCGTAACAAGAATGTCAAATAAATGAAATATTTCATTCAAATTATGACAAAAAAGAAATAATTTCACAAACCTGAGAGGTTATACATGTAATTTTATAAAATTGTCATATGGCTATATTTCTAAGTGAAAACACTTTATTTTCCCATATGTTAATGTGATTAACCTGATCTGATTGTAGTAGTTGTAGTAATGTATATCCTCTTTATCATTTATATTTAGTCTGCATGCTGATTTAAGTTGATTTATGGTTTGCTTATATTCTTGTTATATGTCTCATGTTAGGAGAATATTAGGAGGACGTTAGGAGAATATTAGGAGGAAGTTAGGAGAAATTTAGGAGATAACTAGGAGGAGGTTAGGAGGAAATTTAGGTTAATGAGATAAGGTTTAGTATATAAGGATTGTTTTAGGAGAACTGTGGGTTAGATATGTCTTTGGGACTTAGTTGGAGTCATCTTAGTTTGATAGTTTGTGAAGGATTATGTATACAGAATTTTATTGTAAATTGTTTGTGTCTTCATAAGATGATGATTTTGAATCTAGTATTTGCATTAACAAATGGTGTTAATGTGTTGCTTTCATGGCGAGGAGTAGATTTCGTTGAGGATTAAGTTGTGGAATTGCAGTTTAAAGTTGGTTATAATTTAGCAAAAGCCTACTGTCAATGATGTGGAATTATCTCCGAAAGGAATTGTTATATTATTACTGTGTATATAGTTTTGGATGTACATATTTAATAAACAGTTGATTAGACGATTTAGAGTTTATATTATTTCAAAGTGAAACAATAATAAACTATCGCATCACTACATCCAGTCGTCAATAAATCTTAAATGGCCACTCGACCGTCGTGACAAAATATCAATGATCAAAAATTTTATTTTTCAATATAATGATTTTAAGAAAATACTGATTTTAAAAAAAAAAAAAAAATTTAAAATGATCTTAACTTTTTAAAAGTTGTATCTCACCATCATTATGTTATAAATGACAATTCATTTAAAATATTTTCATTATTTAAATGAGCATTTACATCAATTATGGGACATTAAAAGGCTTTGCACAATAATTTGTAATGCAGCATAAAGGGGTTATTAAGATGAATTGTCCAAGTTTACACTGCGAGAACAAAGTTCAAAGTTCAATGTTATAAAATATGGTAACCTTATGAACAATAAATCTAATTTAGAACTCTGTAAACTTTGCTAATTTATAAGAATAGTTAATAAGAGGATATGTCCTCCAGGTTGATTCATATATCTGTTTGTCCACCTTTCAACTTACTTTCATGATTTATTTCATATTTAATGTTATTGTGTACATTACATCTCTGTACCTTTGTAAATTGGTTATGAGAATAAAGATTGCTTGGTAGCTTATAGTTTGATATAAAAGGGGGTTAAACCACATTTACAGCATTACTTTTCTGACTATGGCTTATGCACTGCCAAGCAAAAAGTTCGTCTTGGCAATGAAATCCTAGTATACAATTACTTCAAGTTCAGGTTTACCTTGTAGCAAGCTCTTTTTGGGGTGGTCCGTAGGTGATCGGCTACAAGGCTAAATTCCCCGCCCTTGACGATTTCACCCTACTTTTCCAGTGGCAGTCAGAATTTCCCGTCCCATGGCCATTTCCATACCCCAAAGTGATTATTTATCAACAAACTTGTTCTCGTCTTGATATAGCTGAAATATTGCTGAGTAGACGTTAAACAATATTCAATCAATCAATCAATCAAGTTCAGGTTTAAAACATGTTGTGGAGAAAGATGTAATTGGAGGTGTTTCAAGTCCGACTGCACATCAAATATCAACACACTAAACAGGTAACCAGTAAAGATTCAAGGACATCACAATCACCCACTAGACCCAGTTCAACTAGATGCAGATAATATACTAAAAAAAAGATAGATGTTT
The DNA here is from genome assembly GCA_002080025.1 of Modiolus philippinarum. Classification (NCBI taxonomy): domain Eukaryota; kingdom Metazoa; phylum Mollusca; class Bivalvia; order Mytilida; family Modiolidae; genus Modiolus; species Modiolus philippinarum. The sequence continues at coordinate 41,975 of MJUU01069501.1, read as the reverse complement.
GACAGAAACCACTCCAGTACCTACCATATACGAAGACGAACTGTTCAGCCTATACAACAAGGAGACTGGGATGAACACACGGAAGAACTTGTAAAAAAGATTCCACCTTTCACTACTTGCAAGCTTCCTAATACACCAAACGCAAGACTAACATTCCAGAACTACCACCTACAAGAGAAGACATTAATTTTGAGGGAAAGTGGAGGGAGACTACAGTCGGACAAGATAAACGAAGGCGGCCGAGACCGTTTCCTTGTATTCAGCATTGTCGAAGACCTTCAACATCTTTCAACAACACTTACAGTTTATGAAGACGGCACTTCCTACAAATATTCTTCAACGTTTCAATAGCTATATTCTTTGCATGCCTTCGTAGATGGTGTTATGTACCCACTTGTTTTTGCGTTACTCCCAGGGAAAGACCAAGCAACCTATATCCGCTTCTTCAGACTTGTCAGCTTAAACTTAATGCTTTGTACAGAATTGATGAAAAATGGGAAGTTCTTTGGAAAATCGTAATATATGTCAAATCGGGAGGATACATCTACAGATATGTCATTTGATTGTTCTAAGCGATACATTTGTTGACTTAATACATTCTTTAGAAAAACAAGTAGTGCTTAATGTGACTTTAAAACAATCTTACCCCTACCCCAACAAATTTTCCCTATAAAAGTCAATTTTTTTTACCATATTCGCATAAAAATAACCAAACCACGCAAAATCTACATTGCATATAACAATGTTGCATCAATTTTATCATGATTTGTCATATAAAGCCCCACCTGTCAGCTTAAACTCAATATTTTGTGCAGAATTGATGAAAAATGGGAATTTCCGTCAGTTCAGATTTGTTCAAAATTCACTTTTAAATAGTTACATGTGGCAAATCTGGAGGATTTATCTGCAGATATGCCTATTCATTGTTCTAACCGTTATATAAGTTATCTTAAAACAATGTTTAGAAGAACAAGGAGTGTTCAGTGTGACTCTAAATACTGAAAAATTTACCCCTACCCAAAAAAAATTATGCTTAAAAATCTCCAGAATATGCCTGTCTGTACATATATAAGAACAAAACATACTACTGTTTTACTTTCTTAAATAATGCATTTTATATATCGCAATATGCAATTGTAACGCCAAAACATGGGTAAAATTGTATATTTTGGGCGATTTTCGTGAAAAATGGGACTTTTCAGCACTTCGGAATTTTACAATATTCAAAGTTGAATTGTTGTTTAACTCCCCATTAAACACGCAAATGATCTTATTTGTGATATATGGGAGTCTCTGTGTATTTTAGTGTTTGAAATAATATGTTATTGGACCTTAAGACAATGTTAAAGCTTTTCAAGTTGAATTAAAATAAAATAAATTGTGTTGAATTTTTTATTTGTGGTAAGGGGTAATATGTTTGTGATTTATGAGACAGTAGTTAGTCTAAAATGTTTAAAAGCATATTTTCTAATGACTTCAATATTATGAAAGGATATTTAATCAACATTTTCAAGTTATATATCAATTTCATGAAGTATTTGCATCTCAAAGTCAAAACAGCAGAAATTCTGAAAAACGGAGAATTCCCATTTTGCATAAAATTTCGAGCAGAAGAGTCAAAAAGAGACCTTTTAAAAAGATTAAATTTACTTTGATCTTCTGCATGTCAGCTCTAGTGAAATACACGCTAGAATTTCAACAAAACATTATTTTTTTATCATTGAGATATTTTACGAAAGGATATGGAGTAAATGAACATGAGACCATAACACATATGTCAACTCCAACTGCAATAATTTTAATTGAGCTGTATAGAATATTTCATATTTTCCCTTAATTTTTGGGGGGAGGGGTGCTAATTTTGACATTTCTGAACCTACAATACGTCTGAAACTAAAATGTGTGCGCACTTTTTGTTGCTAATATATCATAAATCATTATTACATCGGCAATTATTAAACATGCATTCAGATTTTTACGACCATAAAGTCAGAAAGTCGAAATAGTGAAAAAATCCCACTTTTTCAAAAAATTTATACCGAAAATCAAAATTTTATAGACTTTAATGGTTTTATTTTCCAACATTGTATCACAACTGATAAGTTAGGCATAAAAACTAGATCAAATGACGAGGTTTGTTAATCTGAAAGGAATTGACAGCCTAAAATCGTCATTTTCGCAATTTTTTGCAGGGGAGGGGTATATATTTTGTATCCCCAGATCTTGAAAATGGCGTAAAGTGCCCAAACTTGAGTTCATTGTAAAGAGTTTAGAATAGCTTTAATTTGGTACCAAATTTCAGTACATATTACTTATCCTTAAGGTGTGTCAGTGGTATTATTCCGCCATTTTGTTTAATACTTGTTCATTTAGGTTACATTCATTAAGACATTTAACAAAATAGTTATAAAGAAAGTTAAAAAGTATTTAAAATTTGTATTCCTTATCATTTTTAACATTTTCATTACTAAAAGGTGATATAAAGCACGTATGCCTTAAATCTTTGCTGGATTTACAGAACAGAGAAAATATGCAAGAGAGATAATTTGATGAGAGAATTTAACATGTATATCACTTTTTCAATTTATCTCTGTTATTTCAACGGTGACCCCTAAGTTTTATTTTTTATATGTATACTATATAATGATTTCAAAACACATGCAAAGTATGAACAAAATATATAATAGATTTATAATTACGGTATTGTCGTCAAGTCATTACCTATGGCCTTCTTTGGTATAAACATTGATTTTTTGATAGGGTCTATGCATTTTAACTAAACACATTCTAAATTTCTAAAATCTGTATTGCATGGACACGGGTTATGTATTCCGGTATATGCATGAAATCATTATGCTGAACTCCTCACAGGAAGGGATCTTGGTGGAAGCTGTATACTGGGGAAACATAACTTACTTTGCCAGCTGGCATGTCAGTTAACTGCTAGTAGTCTCTTGTGATTTCATGTTGATATCCGTATATTTAGTTCTTTCAGTTTCATTTTTCACAACTGACTCAGTCCTGTTGCCAACTGAATTTTACTTTTGTTACGATTGCTTTTTTATTTATCACATTGGCTATAGGGGAAAGGTTTGGGCCCAATAAAACTAGTCCAACCCCGCCGCAGCAGGTTTGCGCCTGTCCTAAGTCAGGAAATTTATTAAGCCTTTGTGTGTCTTGTCTTTTTTCTACTTAGTTTACTTTATTTCTATAGGAGTCTAGGGTGATGTTTATTTCGCTGAACTTGAATACCTTTTTATTCAGGGGGCGACTCCGACCTGTCGTTGGGTGTGGGGTTTTCTCACCGTTCATTGAAGATCTTATGGTGGCTTTGAGTTGTCATTACTCCCCTTTGGGTCGTCGTCTCTTTAACACATTCCCCGTTTCCCTTCTTTTTTCTATTTTAAAGCTATCCACTCATATAATCATTTTCCCTATCATTTCTATGTAAAATCCTTAACTTTTCAATTTCAGTTTTTGCGCTTAAATACACGGTGACACCCAAATTTTTTTTTTATAATTTGAACAATTATACAATTATGGTTCTACACAGAAAATTTCACAACATTCTTTAATTGGAAAACAATACCCTGCAGACACCTTAAACAATTATGGAGCTTAAAAGATGAAACTTAGGTTAAAACGAAAATACAAGAATTTTTCGTGGTGAAGTAGAAAAGTGGCCCTATCCTGTTTATGCGTGCAGGTTATGTTCGTGTTAACATGTTTTATTTTGAAGAGGGGATATAGCAGGACTGAAAAAACCGGTCTAGATGGGAAGTGGGGGGTGGGGGTGCACGAAAAGTGATTTCAGTCCATGGCCTACAAGGACATCTACGGAGTGCCATACACAGAATGAAGCCTCGGTATTTTTAAGTGATTATAATTTGACAAGCAAGGTAAACAAGTCTGAGTAATGGGCTGGTGAATACTCTCGGGAACATCTGGTCCCTCAGCAGTGGCATCGGTCCAATGGTTCAAAATACAAAAAATACCAAAATTTGCATAGAAAAACATATGCTGTACACCTGTTTCAAGGCGTAACCTCTCATTAGCAGCATTAAAATCAAATAATATGGAAAGCCATAATCTAAAAGTAGTCCAAAAAGAAGTACTCATTTCCAAAAAAATATCGAAATCGGAAGCCAAATCCAGTGCCAAGGACATCTATCGAGTGCCATACAATAAATATTATATGAATGAATGAATCGTATTGCAAAATATTTGTGAAGTCAATACAATTAGTATGGTATGATTTTGGAAGTCTTACTAGATGATTTTTGTTGTCTTTTCATTTTAAAAAATTGAATTTCAAAAGACAATTAGAATTGAGAAAATAATAAGTAAAGCAATTAGAATTAGAAACAAGAGTCTCTCAAGAGGTTGTATCGCTCACCTGGGCCACATATAAAGAATGGTATTTCCAATAAGGTCCGGAGTTTAAGCTATGTCCCCTAAAGGCAACCTTTGATCTGATGCAGACATACCAGACGCAAAGTTTAAAGGGGCCACCAAATTTTTTTCTGATCAAGTTTGGACCCAATAAGATTGGCGAAGAAATTCTTTTCATGGAATCCAATGTTCCCACTGGTGGCCATTTTGAATGAGGTACTGAACACATGATACCCTTTTTTGTAGGGGACCATCTAAGGCCCATTGTGACTAAGATTGGCTATAACTGGATTTGAAGTTTCTGAGATGATCTTTGAATGTTTTCCAAATGTCAAATGCTAAATCATGTTACTGTGGCAGTCACATTTGATGTTGTGCTGAACTCACAAGGAGCATGACTTAATTGGAAGGTACTATTAAAGTACCATTGTGCTCTAATTGGACAAGTTGTTTCTGAGAAGAAATTTGAATGCGTTATCTATTTGGTCACCTTTCAAAAATAATTTGGTCAGGGGTTTCCCTTATTGTCAAAATGAGAAATACTTCTGAAATGAAAACATGAGAAGGCCCTTTTCAAAATATATAAGGGTATGTGTTTTCCTTATCAACTAATTTATGCATATTTCGGAAAACAAAACCTCAATTTAGCAGAATGTATTTTTTCTAAAATTTCAGTTTTCTAGTTTGGTGTCAATGGCAACTAAAAAGTCCATCATCTATTTAACCCATATCAAACCCCCATTAAAGAAATGCAGGGGTTCCCCTATAATTTATATAATGCATATTGCTGAAATTAAATAAATTTTGAGCCCCTTTAAAAAAATTTGGGCAGGGGTTGCCCTCATAATCTAGTTTATACATATTGCTAAAAATGTAAATAAAATCTGTAGCAATATACTTTTTCTTAAATTTCAGTTTTCTTGTCTGGTTTCCGTGACAACTAACAGCTCCTCCATCCATTACAATTTGTATCAGACCACAATTTACAAAAAATTAGGCAGGGGTTCCCCTTATATTCAAGGGTTGATCCAAGGTATAAAAAAGAAAAGAAATGGGGTAAATGCCAAGGAGACAACACGCCATCTCCACGTTAAAATGACCCAAAACAAAGCATCTACGGGTTACCGTACGTTAATTTATATTGCTGAAATTAAAACATTCAGAGACCCCTTCAAAAAAGAAAATTGGTAAGGTTGTCCGCATAAATTCCTGTAAGTATAAAATTTTTGAAAACAAAGTTAAGTTTATTACATCCCTTAGTTTTATCTCCCTTTTAAAATTATTACTTTTCATGACAACTATTCTTAAATTGTAGAAACTCCCTAAAAAGTGTGTTGATGTACAGAATTAGAACTATTTGATATATAGTAGCAAGGGTACAATACCAAAAACTTAAAGTCATCACTACAGAAGTTTTACGGCCGACATCACGATCTTGTCGATCGTTACGGGATATCTGTTTCCCAGATGACAACAGATCTTTCCCAATACAACTAAAGTTTGTTTTTACTCTATCGGATTTGACTTTACTACCGGAGTTGACATGTTCAACACGGCGGGTGTCTTATAAGAAGCAGGAGATGCTTACTCTACCGGTACACCTGATCTCACCCATGATTTTATTGTTGTTCATCTGTATGTGTGTCTTCATTTTTCTTTTTTGTCCCATACTCAAGTGCGCGTGGTGTCCTAATTTCTTAGTGTTTCCGATGTTGCCTTTGTCCATGGATTGTTCGTTCTTTGACTGACAGTTCGGTTCTCACCTACTTTTCTAATAATAAGAAGAATATTTCTAAATGAACAATAAAACTTTTGTATCTTTTTTGCTATTAAATCATTTTAGGCTTGTAAGTGTTTCCCAATTCACCATGGGTGTGCCCTACTAGCCGCCACCTTGTACTTGTAAGCACATAATGGCCATTTTTGGACAGGACCATCTAACCACAATTATGACGAAGTTGGGCTCTAAAATTGCATAAGATTAATAGTTTCTGAGAAGATCTTTGAATCTGTTTTCAATAGGGTCAAATTTAAACTATGTTCTCCGCTGGCAGCCATCTTGGATGAGTTATGGACCTGTCGGATATGTTTTTGGAGGGAACAATCTAAGAATCATTGTGACTAAGTTTGTAATTAATTGAACAAGTTGTTTCTGAGAAGATTTTTGAATATGCTTTCCAATAGTATCCAATTTCAAAACAATGTTACCTGTTGGCGGCCATCTTGGATGAGGTACGGACCTGTCGGGTATTTTTATTGGGAAGGATCATTGTGAATAAGTTTGGTTCTAATTGCACTAGTAGTTTCTGTGAAGATCTTTGAATATTTTCCCATAGGTTTCAATGTTAAACCTGTGTTACCCGCTGGCGGCCATCTTGGATAAGGTACGGACCTGTTGTATAGCTTTTTTGCGAGGAACCATCTAAGGACCATTGTGACTAAGTTTGGTTCTAATTGGACTAGTAATTTCTGAGAAGAAGATCCTTAAATGTGTTTTACCATCGGATAAAATATTAAAACTATATCCTGTTGGTGGCCCTCTTGGATGAGGTACGGACTTGCCAGATACAAATTTAAGGAGGATCGCTCAAGGACTATTGTGACCAAATTTGGTTCCGATTGGCCCAGCGGTTTAAGAGGAGAAGTTCCTTGAACGAAAGGTTTACTACGGAAGACGGACGGACGGACAACGGACATTAAGTGTTGGCAAAATCCCATCCTGGCATAGCCAGGTGAGCTAAAAATAAGATGGAGGAAAAACTGAAGCCAGAGGTGAAAAAATACGAGTAGGAAATGGACTAAATTTAAATATGAAATGAGAATAACCTTGCACGGCATGAAAATAAAAGTTACCTAAAATTCTCAGAAATTTAATATAACAAAAAACTAGGTTGGTCAAACCATTTTAAGAAAATGATCGGTGATTCACACCGGGCGAAAGTATGGTTTTATTATGAACTTACCAGCCCATTGATTGTAATAAATCCTCAAATTTACATTTTCCCTCCATTTTCAATATAAAATATGCATATTTTTTTCATATGACAAGTATTTTACATCACATTGAAAATCTGAAGCGAGGATTTTGAAAGTAAATCGCCGGATGAATAAAATAATAAAATGCTGCCACGGATTCTGCAAATCAATATCGGTTATCGACCGGAATTTAACATTGATATAATCCGGAGATGTCCGGAATTGGTTTTAAAATCCTACATCCGATCAAAATAAATTTCAAAATGGCCGAAACTTGGAGAACAATTTTGAAATCGCGTTTCGAAAGAGAACGTTTTGACCCACTTCAGGAGATATTTGCACAGAAATATAACATTCATAAGCAGTAAAAATTGATAATGTTTATATATCAGTAGGTATTTCGCATGCAAATTGAAATTTATTTTGCTCCATTACGACCAATGGGACCGAGTCGTAACCCTCACGGGAACGTATTGGAATGAGGGTTACGTTATCGAATTAATGTATAACTGAGCGCTGTAATTGGCAATGCGCTCAATTTTAAGCAGAACAGACTTTAGATTACGACATTGAAAAAATTAATTCTTAATGTATACTGCCAAAAATTTAGAAATGTTGTGACCAAATCCAAGTTGAATTTGTCAGAACAAACGAGGAATTATTTGAACCATTTTATGCGTAAATGTAAGAAGATTAAAATCCTGAAATTTCGTCATCTTGTTTTAATTAATGGCTTTAACTGGTGTAAAAGAGGTGACAATTTAAAAAAAAATGCTAAAACCACAGATATCTATTGATTCCCCAAAACTAATGTTGTACATATTCTAATATGTGGCACTTCAAATTACAAAGGAACAAAGAAGATAACAAAAACAGATCATAAGATGTTGTTATGCCTTATATAATAACACATAAGCAGAGAAATAACGGATAAACTGTCAAAATTTATCATCACTTACTTACCATCCGTATAAAATATGTCTTATTCTAATAGTAAGCAAATAAGTAACATTAATTAAACAGATCACTGGCCCATGGAGGCATATGACAGTACAACAAACATATATGATTAGACACAACAAACCAAATTATAGTGAAATTGTGAGTATTGTAATTTGAAGACGCCGGTATGGTCAATTTCACAGCAATGGAAATTTTTTAAATTTAGTTATATAGTTACTAGTGAATAAGAATAAATATAGTCATACATTTCCCGTGTCAATAGCACAGCAGGTAGCAGAAGGGAAACACGTTGTCGAAATGACCATACGAAATGACCATATAGAAAAAGTAAATTTACAGTAACTTCGGTATTGGGTTATTTATTACGACTGCGTCGATGCCACTACGTTTACTGGTGGACTTTTAGTCTTTGATGGTATTTACCAACCCAGTAGTCCAGTATGAAACTTACCATATCATAATTAATAAAATTTATTAAAAACTAAGGAGAAGCCCTGTCCTTAGCTGATTTCGGCTTTCACCTAAAATCTTTTTGATTATTTGACCTCTATCGGCTTTTATACATCTTTTGTTGCACAGACGCGACGCATAGTTCGAACAGACGAAAGGTTCGTTGACACGAAAAGGCATTCACAGGACAGGAGGGTTTCATTTTTCTACAAGATATCTCGTGGAATATTTCGATTATTTAAGATGAGCACTAAAATGGATTTCAAATATTTAGAATCAAGCATGGTGGTTTTCATATTTTATATTATCATTCAAAGGATAATATCATTAGTGTTTGTGCCATAAAAAAACTTCTGTCTTATGTGCCAGACTTCTTTCCTACTTTCTCGTTTGACGTCTCAATTGTTTGTCTTTGTCCAAAGATTATAAATAACAAAATACTGAAGTTACTGTAAATTTAATTTCTGCATATGGCAATTTCGACAACTTACGTCTCTTCGGTGCGCATAAAATCTAAACATTTGGAAGACTTTTAACACAAAGATGTTTATAGACTGATAGAGGACAAATAACAAATATGGTCCAAATGGAATGCCAAAATCAGATAAGGACACAGCTTTGCTTGAGGGAGATACTCTTTAGTTTTCAACAAAGTTTACACAAATTAGAAATTTCAAGTTTTCAAAATAAAATCGGTTTTTGGGTCAGTACCGAAGAACTGACTACTGGACTGGTGAATAGCATTGCTGACTAACAGTCCACCAGCAGAGACATCGATCGACCCAGTGATAACAAATAACTAAATACAAATGTACCAAAGTTACTGTAAATTTAATTTCTGCATAATTGTAAAATCATTTCCAGATATTGTCATTAAGTTTTCGTTTAATTTTTGAGTGAAAAGTTATGGTGTACCTTATTTCGAAAGCTTTAACTGTATAGTTATTTTAATTAAAGGATTCACTTAATTTTGATGAAGAAACTTGCATCATGATATTTCAAACATAATAGAACTTATAGTCTTCTTTTTCACAAAACATCATAATCTATCTTGGTCATGCCGAAAACCTGAGATGAAGCAGTGAGTTTTACAAAATTATGCAAACTTAATATTAGGAAAATTATTTTTTCGAATGAATTATGCTCAAAATAAGCTAAGTTTTTGTACAAGATGTGATGAGAAATTATGATAAAATACTTTCTTACAGTCAATCTGTTTAACTGATATATCAAGATATCCATGTATCACTTCTGTTTGTAAAAATGAAAGGTCTGATTATAGGTTCAGTTTTTCTAAACTCGTGAATTGAAGTGTAAAGACCTTTACCACTTATTATGGCTTTTCTTCTGTTATCAATGCATATAATAGTTAGTTAGATTTACTCAAATTATAATTATTCCCCGCTCTGCAAAAGCAGGGGGGATATGTAATGCAGTCCGTCCGTATGTACCTATGTACTTACGTATGTGTGATGTGCTCCCAGATAGCTCTGGAACTATTATACACACTTGAACCTTGGCACTATACTAGAGTAGGATCTGCAGTAGTGCACTATGGCTTCGAAATTTCTGTCAAAAGCCATAAAGCAAATTATGAGCAAAAACGAATTTTGTCGAGTCCCAATAATTGAAGAAATCTCAAAGGCTCTTTTGGCTAGAAAATTTAAACCCAGGACTCGACTCAGATTATATAAGGCATCTTCACAGAGGGCGTTTGAATTTTCGTATGACCAAGCAGTTCGTGGCCTCCAGGAGAGGAGAGGCAAATTACGAACCAAATCATGGCGTATGTTTCGGAATTTAAAATTAGCCCTCATGACGGAATAATGAGAAAAGTTGTATTTCGAGTTATCCAATGATATGCGAAATCTTCTAAATATTTATGTTTGGAAGTTGAGACTTTCTATACGAGTGCCATGATACATGTATTTACCTAATATACTAAGGATAGCGGACATATGGCATACACCCTGAGGGCATGCCCTACAGGGATTAAAAAACGTAAAACAATAAGTATACGACTGGAACTATTTGTATAATTTTCATTTTGTGATTGACATTTTCATGGGGCATAACTTTAATTGATTTTGGAATCCAAAATAAGAATTTAAAAACTTTTACTTCGGTACCAAATTTGGTAAATTTCCTTAAAATGTCAAAGACCAATAAATTTTGAAATTCCAACGTAATATCATAATTAAGCAACAACTAGTATGAACACTTCAAAAATATGATTCTATTATTGGTAAATTTCCCGGATTCTATTATTGGTAAATTTCCCGAAACTCTCAAAGACCCATTAATTCTAGAAATTTACCCAGCAACCATATCTTTTGGATGCCTTATTGTATCAATGATCATTTTCAATAGTCGGATTGCAAAAACATTTTATTCTACTTTTAGTAAATTTGCTGAAAGTCTTAAAGACCTGTTATTTTTTGGAATTCTACCTAGCAACCATATCTTTAAATTTTCAATTTCTTACAGTCATGATGATAATTTTCAATAGTTAGACCGAACAATTTTTTTGATTCACTTTTTAAAATTTTCTGAAACGCTCAAAGACCTGTTATTTTATGGAATTTTACCTAGCAACCATATCTTTGTCAATTCCTTACAGTAATGATGAGCATTTTCAATTGTCAGATTGCAAAAAATCTTTGATTCTGATTTTGGTAAATTCCTTGAAAGTCTTAACGACCTGTTTTTTTTTTTTTTTTTTTTTTTTTTTTTTGTTTTGTTTTTTGAATTCTACCTAGCAACCATACATTTTTCAATACCTTACGAAAATTTGAATTTTAAATAGGGAGACTGCAAAAAAGTTAATTCTGAATTAAAATATTGACTATTTCTATTAAAATATTGACCATTCCTATATTTTTCAAAACCAAGCTTTAGCATTGGTCAAAAAAGACAAGCGGGAGATAGCAATCCCTGAGTGACCCTTTTCAAGAGTTTTTTGGTGAATTCCTTCGAAATTCATAATAGAAGATATTAAATTTGTCAGATATGAAAAATGAAAGGATATGGAGTGAATGTACATGTGACAAAAACGCACACGTTACATAGAGAACTCCAGTTTATCAAGGACAGGGCTTTTATTCCTGTCTACATCTTGATGTAGCCTGAGCGTCTTCAACTAGAGGTGAACAATATTCACCCTCTCAAGCGAGATCAAGAAGGCCCCTAGCGTGCACTTAAGCGGTATTCTTGACAAAAATTATATCAAGGTCACTCCCTTGTTCTAATGTTTTGTCCAATTTTTTATGAAAAGAATACCTTCAGCAACGCCTCAAAGTTAAAAGTTCATTAAATAGAATTTTTTAACCTGCTTTCACGGTGATAAAACGGTGAGAGCTTGGCACAATATGTTGACATGTTACATACTGCTAACATCACTAGGGATGAAAAAAGCAACCTATATTAATTAGTTATGAATTTTAAGAAATGTTTTCCCCCTTTTGTTCCTTACAGGTTAGAAATGATAACATTTATAACAAAAGCGCTATGCCTAATACAGTATGATACCACTATAGCATATAGCTGCAGAACCGTAGTTCTATCGGTCCTTTTAGTTTTTTCTGATTTTGCGGACCATAGAGCTACGGATTTTCCCCTATATAAAACTTGCGATTTTACGACACGAATTTTGTCGCACGTTTGTGGGAGTTTTTTGACAACCGAACGTCAAGCAGGGACAGTCTAATTTATGTATTTCGTTTCTTTAAATGTTTATCCGCAACCTTCTATATTTATTTACCAATAAATATTCATTTCCTGCTCATTATTATATCAAACGTCATCGTTTGGGTCATTGCTGATATCAGTCTCATTGGGAACGAGACTTTTTGGGAGGAGGGACTAAACGCAAATCGTATCCGGAATGGATATCCTAAAGTAAATATTTTGTCAATCTCTGACTTGAATATCTTTTCTCACTTTTGCAAAGTTTTTTGAATGCAATAATTAATTTTTCTGCATTTAAAAATATTCCTGTTGAAATTTGAGATATCCGTTCCGGACACGAACTGGCTTTTATTACCGCCTCTCGAAATGTCACATGACTGCGATAATCAAAATGACCACAATAGTAGGCGGGATTACATTTATATTCCGAAAATTTCCTTTGTAAATAGAAAATTATTACTCACCTTGCATAATTAAATGTTGTAAGCATTAGAATAATTTTGAAGGAAACGAAATAAACACATTTTGGTTCGCGTACTTGGCGTCCGGTTGTTAAATAATCCCCAGATACGTGCGACACAATTCGTGTCGCAAGAGTCGCAAGTTTTATATAGGGGAAACCCGTAGCTCTATGGTCCGCAACTATAAAAAAAAGTTAGCACAAGGACCACGAGAGCTACGGTCCCGCAGCTGTATAGCATGTTGTTGACTGAAATTTGAACAAATGAACATGTATTTCAAAATGAATGTAGACACCCAATAGAGCTTTGACACAATAATTGGATTAACGCGATAACGAGCTGGCCACAGTAAACAACTAGAGAAAAATAGATCTTTTGATCCCTTTAAGTTTAGAAACGGTGAGAACTATCTCAATCTGTTAACTCCAACATCTAGAGGAATTTAAAGAAGAAAAAAAACAATGAAATCCGATGGAAAATTAAAAAAAGTTTTTTTTTGCCCAATATACATTTTTGCCTTGTCTGAACCCTAAAAGCTCGGAAATGGTACGGAATGCAGCAAAATAATACCCATGTTAAACACTAAGCAGTAAATTTTGTTACAGACTGTACACGTGTTTAAAATCGGTCAACATACTTTTTAAACATTGCGTTAAAACTAATCTGCAGGAACAAACCCAATAAAATTCAATAAAAGATATTGATAAAGCAAACAAATTGTAATTTTGGTCCATTTATCCATTAAAGCCTTGATACGGTAAGAGTTACATCATATCCGTTTATCATATTATGAACAACATACAAGAGGAATCCAAGGAAAAGAAATCCCATTTAAATTGTATTGCCATTTCAAATGGACCATCGTTGCTTACTACATTTCCTGTAGTTTCGGTTCCCGACAGTCCTGTTCTGTAAT
>MJUU01069501.1:4211-28105 GCA_002080025.1 Modiolus philippinarum | reverse complement strand
AGCAATAAGTTCTTTCCATTGTATGCATTGTATCATCATGACTTTTTGATGCTATATTTCTTTAGGGCTTTTTTTTATTTCGAAGAAGTTGAAATGTAAACAATATCCTACTGAAAAAAATAGAGTAAGGTTTGGGGGGTTATTTTACTGAATGTTCTCATACAGCACGAGGCTCCCATTGCCTTTGTTTCTAAGCCTCTAAGCCTCATATAAATAAAGCCCGCCGTGCGCGGTCCCGGCTGAAGAATAGGCCCGCAGCATCCTCTGAGCTTGGAGTATGAGCCATCCTAACAGAGGACTCCGAGGGAACCCCGGGATATAGAAATAGGACCCAGTATCTCCGGCTTGCGGGGTGTGACCCCTCCTAAACGGAGGCTGACCCCGAGGGTCCCGGGATATAGAAATAGGACCCATTCCGTGGTTGTGCGGGATTAATAAATACACAACCCATCTTTCGGATGGGATGTAAACTCAGGTCCACGTGTTGGAAGAAATGCCACGCTTCCTGCACGTTAAAGAACCCTTGTAGCAAGCTCTTTTTTGGGGTGGTCCGTAGGTGATCGGCTACAAGGCTAAATTCCCCGCCCTTGACGATTTCACCCTACTTTTCCAGTGGCAGTCAGAATTTCCCGTCCCATGGCCATTTCCATACCCCAAAGTGATTATTTATCAACAAACTTGTTCTCGTCTTGATATAGCTGAAATATTGCTGAGTAGACGTTAAACAATATTCAATCAATCAATCAATCATATAAATAAAGCAGATGTTTGAGGACACTTCATGTATATTTGTTTATAATTTCCAGCCAAAGTTAGAGAGTTGACTGTCAATTAAAAATATTGTGAATATTGCTGTTTGTTTGAGAAGAACTAATTCCGACGCAATATAATGAAAGGGCCTTCAAAGTAGTTTTAAAATATAAAGTACAATTATTTTTATTATTTTTTTTTGTGTGTGCTTATGAAAAGAGGTCGAGTTTCTTCCTTTGTTGTAAAGCTGTAAAGTATACTGAGTAATACAAGAAACGCACCACTTTTGTAATATTATCTGGCTCCCTAGATATTTTAGCCATATCAACCTTTTTTATGTACTTTTTTAATTTCAAATGTCCAGAACAAGCAAGTCAATTTTTGTCAAAAAATTGTCCTTTTAAAGTTACGGCAACGGTTTTTGTTGAATGTGTCAGAAAACCAAAGTCCAAGAATTCCTTTCTTAATAATGCGCTTGTTAGGAAGTTATATTGTCAAAAGTTACAAAAACAATATTTTTTTTCAACAAATCTTACAGGTAGGAGCACAAAAGGTCCAAAAATCACCCGTTTAAGGGGGTTTGCTACTCCGTTTGAAAATAAATAGGATTTCAAATAAAAAAGAAGTATTTTAAGAAAACAAAAATGATCTTGATTTTGAGATTTAAGTGGCTTAAAATTTGGCGGGAAACTGAACTCCTCTGATTAATAGGATAAACATTTGACTATGAATTAATGTGACAGAATAAATATGATTCAACCAATTTTTACAGAAGGCTCACAAAGATGTATAGAATGAAATTATGGAAAAAAATTAAGGGCAAAAAAATTATAATGCTTTTAAATGGATAAAACCCGAGTATTCCGATAATCTGACAGAAATTCCAAAACATGAGCAAACCTCCTTAAACAATTTTTGCATTTTGGGATGAAAAAGTGTGTTTTTTTTGAGTAAATGAAATTCAGAATTCCAAAAAAGTTCAATTTTTTCGGAATTTTAACTGTGTGATAAGAGAAACAATGTGTAAAAAACTCAAGCTGTTCCAGCAAGTATTTGAAGAGATATGTGCTGTTGAATTTTAAAGGACATAGAAATACACATTTTGTTGTTGAGTATATTTTATATATTGATATAATGTGGTTCTGGGGTTTTGTTTCTCAGAAGCACCTCTCTATCTGTGGTTTAACTATAACTCAATTGAAAATGAGTTTTATTCATGCCAGGAGAAAATGTATATTTTAGGTAGTAAAAAGTTGTCACTTCATGCACGCATTGTCTTTTATCAATCTTCATCAATTTCAACTTTTCATTTGCTGCATAGTGTTTAATTTCAAGATGATAAACACTGGTTCATGAACACTGTTATGAAAATAAAAACTCACAGCGCATGGAAGGTTGTTGATTTTATTAAAAACCTGACGTTATGGCCCTGTCACACTTTAACGCATAGCACCAACGTTTGTCCCATATATGAGAATATTTTCGTACACGCTGGTGTGCGTTGTATAAGTAAGAGGCACATTTGTACTACGTTACAAGCACGTCGACATACGTTAGCGTGCGTTGTTGAACGTTGAGTGCGTCGGGAAATTTTGAACATTCTCAAAATCTCACGACGTTCGCCAACGTGTTGTTGATAAGTTATCCAGAAGTTAGACGAACGCTAGAGGTGCGTTATACACGCAATGTGTGCAATATGTAGTAGTTTCGCAAAAGCAGACCGCAAACCGGGGTCCTTTTAACTAAGGAGTAACGTATTATCCGATGTTTTATTATAGAAATAATGGTTAAAGAGCAAGACAAAATTCAAAAGCATTGTAAATATCTGATTTATTTCAGTATGATACTGACATATTGTTTTTGAAAATATTTTTTTTTATTCTCGAGTGACCTATCCATCCTGCAAATTTGTCGTATTTTTCGATGGAATTTCTATCCATTTCTACATTTTCAAATGACACTGAGATGAAGAATTTCAAGCTGATCTCACAAAGATCGTCAAAACGCTATACAGACGTTCTATGAATGCTAGAAGACCGCTATGGAAGCGTTCGGTATACGTCACGTACGCAAGTAAAACGCTTTTGTAAAGTTGTCATACTCTGTTACACGTTTTGTGAGCGTTGTATACAAGTTATGGATAAGTTTTCCGTGCGTTGAAGGTCGTTAGCCTGACGCTATGAATGCGTCCAAAAAGAGAATTTCTTCAATTTCTTCGGCGTGTGCCAACGTTCTTATAAAAATTCGCGAACGTCGGCACACCTTGGCTAGAACGTTACAGTGTGACAGGACCTTTAATCTCCTGAAACAGCTTATTGCCAATAGATTCAATTAAGATCAACGAGGACAGCATCACCCAAAACACATTTATAAAAAAAAAATGTTGTTCATGTCGCACATGCTCAATGACGGCTGGGTGAATGTATCTCAAAAACAAGTAATTTGTGACGTCAGATTCGGGTAACACGCCGTGCATCTTATCGAGAGTTCAACAACTGCTTTAATATTACCACTATTGGTTGATCACGTAACAGGCGTCCTCACTAACCTTAAAAAATAATAACAATTAAATTTCACTAATAGCATTACCAGCAGGGATGTAGAAATCAAACTATAGTGATGTTAGAACCCTTTTACCGGTAAAAACTTAATTATCAGGCGTATATGAACATAAAAATAAAAACGGATAAAAATAAAATAAAAACGCATTACATAGTTACGGTATTGATTTCTTCAGAAAGCAGCCAATCAATGCATATTATGGTTATTGTGTACTGAAATGTATTATAGTACTTTTTATATGCAAGTTCTTACATTTTACATGTTTTTTAATGTAGGTAAATGTAGTCGAGTCGGCGCAAGATGGTCCTGAAATCGGTAAGCAATAGCCGTCTAGAATTTGTTAAGACTTCCAATATTTATTTATAAATGGACAAAAGTGCACGACCCTTCGGGTCTTGCACTATTGTCCATCACCCTGGCTACTATTTTCGCATATTCAATGTAAAACACAACATTATTATATAAATAACATGGAAAGCAAAAATCACCAATGGCCAGAAAGACGGGCAAGAAGAACCAAACACGGACCTTTCAACATCAGTTGCTGTCGAGTTGCTACCACATTCTACCGACGAAATGGAGGGTTTGAAGCACCATTAAAATGGTTTTACCAAATGTTTTTTGAAATGTCTTAACAAAGTCTGGACCATTTAGATTTACTGTTTTTCCAGTGGTTTTCAACCTACTTTGTATTTTGGCCTTTTATATTTCGACTGCTGACAATCGGTTCTTTAATTTTATTATTACCCTCATCTAGTGAGTCCCCGAGGGCATTCAAAAACTCAGTAGTCAGTACATTGGTTCTGACCGAAACCCGATTTTATTTATAAATTTAAAATACCTAAGTTTTTGAAAAAAAAACACTTAAGGATGTATTCTTGTCATGTTTCAGTCTCGTTGAAATCTCGTATGGAAATAATTTTTAAATTATTTATATTTTGTGTACAATAGCATTATATTATCAAAATATATGTTTATCTTTAAATTGTGTAAAAAAAAATTATTCATTTCTATCAAGAAGTTTCAGAGAAATCACAAACTGAAGATTCATTCCCTAATTGGCTGTTGGGTCCATGTGAAATTTTCACAAAATAGGGGTTGCGTTTGAAAAAGCCATTTAAATGAAAAGAATAATAGCACTTAAGATTTATTCTTGCTTTTTGATAAAAGTGTTATACATTTTTGCAATAAAAAGTCATAAAACAAATGAAGTTTAAACCGTTAGCTTTTTAAAAAAATTTTTTATGGAAGTAAGGAAATGCTGAAAGTGCCCCTAAAAAGCAAGAAAATGGGACAAAACTTTTTTAAATCAACACCAACATATGATTTTCAGAGGTTGAATTTGTTCATTCCTTCTATTTACAGCTTTTCAGGAAATATGAAAAAAGTTTAAAACTCCAAGCTATTTTTTTCCATGAAAATAGTAAAAAAATGGGCAAAAATGCCTAAAAATGAGCAAAAGTTCTAAAAGTGGTCACTTTCAAAATAATTTGCACAGTGATCTAAGAATTTTTCTTCAAATGTTGAATGTATGGGGTAAAGATGTTATAAAAATCAAGGTTTGAACAAAAGTTTAATACTTTAAAATTTTGGCTCCTCACCAGATTACATCCTTAAGGTGAGAGGTACGTAAATTAGCGCCCCCTATCGATGAATGTAAAGACTTTGCTTAAGAATGAACGTTACATAATTCGAATTTACACTTCATAATATCGTTGTATCAAACTATATGATACAGTTTTTCTGAAAAAAAAAAAAAAAAATTGATATGAAGTTGCGAAAGAAATTTCTGTTTTATTGATATAATTTTTGAATATGGTCACCGAGTTCGTTTCGATGTATATATCGCTGAATAGTGGTCGATATTTCAAATCAAGCTTAAAATCGTAACTTTTATGGACGACGTCGCTATTTTGATAGCGTGTTTTATCGAGCGAACTACATGTTTTCGGATTTATCCTATATTCAACTATTGATTCCTGCGAAATGAATTTGGTGACCCTATATACAATTAATATCAGTAAAACAGAAATTTCATCGTTTTTGCAAAAAAATTGAAGGAACTGTTTTAATAAAACCACAATTTAAAGAAAATTATTAAACTGAATGTATCTTTCGGGACGTTTTACATAGATTCTGTATGTATACAATAAACTGCTTGATAGTCATATTTATAGCATAAAATAGCTAAAACCTTTTTTTTTTCACTGTGATATCCAAATCCATTTGATGCATTTTCATGTAAAATTATATCGAAATCCGAAAACATTGCTATATACGTACCTTCTATTTTAAGACTGAAAAGAATCTTCTTCGTGTATAACGCCGTCTCTAGCAGATTTTGGCTTTCATTTAGATATTTTTTTATCATTTGTTCTCTGTCAGATTGTACAAATTTTGGTTTATAGTCTTACAAATATTTTGATTTGATCTGCACTGAAGAAAGAGACATGTTGTCGAAATGGCAATACGCAGAAATTAAATTCACAGTACCTTTGATTTTTTGTTATTCATTTCCACTGGGTCTTAATTCACCGAAGGTATTCACCATCCCAGTAGTCGATACTTCGTTGATGACCCGAAAATCGATTTTATTTGAAATTTGTAATATATAAATTTTTGAAAATGTTGCTTTAAACTATGGAGTATCTCCTTCGTGCATAACTCTGCCCTTGGAAGATTTTGGCTTTTCATTTAGATATTATTTGGGCATTTGTTCTCGAGCAGATTGTCCAATTTTTGGTTTATTGTCTTCCAAATATTTTGATTTGATCAGCACTGAAGAGACAAAAGTAGTCGAAATTGCCATATGCAGAAACTAAATTTACAGCAACTTCGGTATTTTGCTTCGATATCTCTGCTAATTGATTGTAAGTTACCGAGGGTATTTACTTAACGAGTAGTAAATACTACTGTACTGACCAGAAAGCCGATTTTATTTGAACATTTGCAATATCTAATTTTTAGAAAAAATAAAACTCCATCGTGCACAGCTCCGTCCTTAGCTGATTTTTGCTTTTCATTTGCAGATTTTTTGGCTATTTGTGTCCAATAGATTGTTATTTTTTGGGTTTATGATCTTCCAAATATTTGATTTGATCAGCACTGAGATGCAGAAACTTAATTTTCAATTACATGTAATTCAGAAACTTAACTTACAGTTATTATGGTATTTTGTAATTTATTACCATTGCACCGATGCCCCTCAGTATGCAGTACTTCGGTTCCGACACGAAAAAAGATTTTATTTGGATATTTGCAAGATCTTAATTTTAGAAATTGTTGATAAAAACTAAGGAGTTTCTCCCTCGAAAATAGCTCTGTCCTTAGAAGATTTTGGCTTTTCATTTAGATATTATTTGGAAATTTGTTCTCGAGCAAATTGTTTAATTTTTGCTTTATTGTCTTCAAAATATTTTAATTTGCTCAGCACTGAAGAGACAAAAGTAGTCAAAATGGCCATATGCAAAAGCTAAATTTACAGCAACTTCGGTATTTTGCTATTTATTACCACGGACCGATACCTCTGCTAATTGATTGTAAGTTACCGAGGGTATTTACTAAACAAATCAGTAGTCAGTAATTCGATATACTGACCCAAAAACCGATTTTATTTTAACATTTGCAATATTTTAATTTTTAGAAAATTAAAACTCCAAAGTACACAGCTCCGTACTAAGCTGATTTTTGCTTATCATTTGGAGATTTTTGGCTATTTGTGCCCTATCATATTGTGCAATTTTTGGCTTATGATCTTCCAAATATTTTGATTTGATCTGCACTGACATGCAGAAACTTGATCTACAGTTACTTCGGTATTTTTGTAATTTATTACCATTGCACCGATTCCCCTGCCCATGGACTCTAAGTCATCTATGTTATTCACCAGCTCAGTATGCAGTATGCAGTACTTCAGTTCCGATCCGACAAAAGATTTTATTTAGATATTTGCAAAGATCTAAATTTTAGAAATTGCTGTTTAAAACTAAGGAGTTTTCTCATTCGAAAATGGCTCTGTCCTTAGCAGATTTTGGCTTTTCATTCAGATATATTTTGGTCATTTGTTCTTTATCAGATTGTTGAGTTTTTTTTTGTTTTTGTCTTCAAAACATTTTGATTTTACCTGCACTGAAACGACATTATTAGTCGAAATGACCATATGCAAAAACTAAATCTACAGTTACTTCGATATTGTGTTACTTAGTACTATTGAAACCAGTTAGATACTGGATTTTTGTAAGCTTAGTAATTGTTTACTAGAAATAAAATCGCAGGATGACCAGTAAAAGCTAGCAATATTGCTTAAAAATTGTTCAAATTCATAATACCTTTTCCTAATTATTAAGTACTTGGTACAATTTCAGGCAGAAAACAGTGAGATTTCAATACATCATTCAGTTCTAAAATCCAACACTTTCAATTTATCAAGACTGGCATAGCAGAATTTTTTTACCCATTTATGTTCTACATTTCTGTGAAATGATTCAAATAGAGTAGTGAAGTAAATTAGAATTGAATGTCAGTCGTAAAAAGATTAAACACGATGGCAACAAAAGATTTGCATCACATAAATATCGCATAGAAAAAAATTGGAGGCACACATAGAATTGAACAACAAAAATTACAAAAACAGGATAACAGCAAACACCTACAATGGCCAGGAACTACACTCACATGCCACAATTTACAAGCAAACTGCACCCGAAAAACAATAATGAAAACAAGAAACAAACATAAATAACAATAGGAACTCGGGATAGCCGGACTTGGTACCGGCACGAGCAAAAGTCAGGGGTATGGTTAAACCGGTTTATGGGTACCCAAACCTCCCCTTTCTCTATCCGTTTCCCTATAGTATCATAAACATGCAAATAAAACGCAATACAGGTAGACTGCTAACTCAATGACCACTATCTTGGAAAGAAAAGGCATGACAAAACGAAGAAGGGTCAAAGAGTGCTCGCCGTTAAACTACTGGCTAGCTCAAGGAATCTAATCTGCTGGTAAAACACTGTCGCACTACAGCAGAAAAACCAAACTCAAAACTCCCCGAAGGGTTTGGTAAAGAGTTTTCATGTATTTCTGTAGACATCGGCAGTATCAGTGAGAGGCCAGTATATATGTAAAGTCTTCAGGTCACTGGAATCCAAAGCCAATTTAACGGATTTGTTCAGAATATCTCGCTGATATCCACTATTACATAAAAAATATAAGTTACATCCAAGTTTTTCTGGATTATTTATCAGTTTTTGACATTTTTTAATAACATTTCCATAAAATGCCCTTTGTAATTAGCTGTTTGCGAGTAACGTTTGCGAATAACCCAATTTAAAAAATGGCGATATCAGGTGGCCTGGTACAGTAAACATCTCTTTATTGGTTTCCTGAATATAAACGTTGTTTTCTTTTTTTACATTTTTACAAATTGATTGAATTATATTTTTAAATTGACATGAAATAATGGTGCTTTAAGTCATTAAAAAGTGGTCTTAAAATATACAGTAGAACTTCGATGGCTCGAACTGCAATAACTCGAACACCATGGATGCCTCGAACCACTTCTGTGGTCCCTTTGCTCAAGTCTAAACATAATACGACCTCAATATCTCGAACACCCCTTTGGCTCGAACAGTTTTCATCGGTCCCTTGGGTATTCAAGCCATCGAAGTTCGACTGTAGTTTCAAACTGACATGCATGATTAGGTACAGACAGAAGTTTCTTATGTATTCTTTAGGGAATGCTACAATCTAAAGATTATGCCTATATTTATTTTTAGAATGTAATGAAAACGGTGAAATTTCCTTGAAAAACACGACCGATGTCGAAAAAGTTGCAATTGTTGCTGACAATACAATGTGCAAAGCAACGGCCAAAGAATTATCAGCTGGATGTACCAGAAATAAAAACATCCGAGCAGTAAGTGTCACTAAGTTATTGTAAGCGGCACGAAACTTGCTGCAATTTCTGATATATATAAAATAACTGTTTTGACAAACATCAAACATACTATGCATAAACCGGTAAAAGCTGTCGTTTAAGATAGCTTTAATATAAATGGTTTTATCTTGTAATTTTAATTGTTCGGAAAATGCCATGGGAGATGTAATCCGATAAACCGTATGCTTCTTATTTTCTTCAAATTAGCAATAGGTGACAACTACGGATAATATCGTTCAGAACAAAAATTTAATCAGGTTACATTTTGTTATAATTAAGCATTTAGATTTCAAAATCACCTTATAAAAACATGAAAAATGTTAAGATAAATAAACATAATAGATAACGACATGAAGATAAAGCACCAACAATCTGACTTAACCCCTGAAAACAGGAACGTCATCAAGTTACCCGGAAGGTTAATCACGACCTGCTTCACACATGACACTCGTCACACTGTAAGTGAAAAATCCGATGTCATGTCAAATTCGATATGTGTCAATCTGGTAATAACTCAGGATCATTTGAGATATACATATAGCAACTTTGTAACGATCAGTCAAATCGTGATGACCGCCATAAAACGTTTTGAGTGACAAAAGTAAAAGTAATTGAACATGGTTAAGCAGCTTTTGAAAAAATAATTTTGCTCTGTTTACGAAATCGATTGAAAAATGTAAGTTAAAAATTAAAAAGTGAATTGTAAATTAATTTACTGCTATAGAAATGAAATTTTCCATTGACATCTGATTGCTAACAGGCATGAAAACGTTAGTGACTACCAAGACTTTTATTTAGTGCTTTTCAAATTGGAGACATTTGCAAACTGAAATTTTAAATTTATTTTAAAGCCACGTCTGCTCTTGAGTCAAAACTTCAGGTTGTCAGACCACAGTATCGAGAATTTCGATAGAATGAAAATACTTATCATTGAACAGAACGGCCAATGAAGTGATTCCAAACGTGAGAGGGAGAAAGGGTTTGGATCAAAGAAATCCGAGTTTTACTCCTGACGAATAGATCCGGGAGAAGCACGAATTGTTGAGAAATGTAATCATCAATGGCAATAAAATAAAAGCGTGTTAAAGACACTGAAGAAAGTCATATGTTGACTGAAATTTTGGTCACTTTATTTTTACCAACATTTCTATATTTTATCGATATCGTTGCGTTGCACAATTTACTATATATCAGCAGTAGACTGAAGTAAACAGTACATATATTTAAAAGTTGATATTTCGAAACCTATCCGATTCTTTATCAAAACACAATAAAAAAAAAGTGAACATAGAGTCAAACAAAATCCCTCCTGTATTTTTCTAAGGCGAGCAGAATCTATTAGAACCATTAAGAAGGCGTTTTTCCGCTATGGGATATCTGTTTCCCAGATGACAACATATCTTTCCCTTTAAAGCTTAATTGCTGTTTCCTCTACCGGATTTGACAAGTTCAACACGGCGGGTGTATTATAAGAAGCAGGAGATGCTTACTCTACCGGTGCATCTGATCTCACCCATGGTTTTTTATTGGGTCCATGTTGTTGATCTTTGTGTGTGTGTATCTTCATTTTTCTTTTCTGTGCTATACTCATGTTGTGTCTCTGTTTCTTTTTTGTTTCCGATGTTGCCATTGTCCTTGGATTATTCGTTTTGGATTGACGGTTCGGTTCTCACTTACTTTTCAAAATGCGCCAAAATGAAATGCGTCCGAAGCGCCTAATTTAGTGTTCTGTTTGACACATTCATTATCTAGACAAAGTAAATGAAATAAAAACGATTTTGATTGATAAACAATACCCCACACAACTTATAGAAAATGGAATCGAAAAGGCCAAATCAATCGACATCGTAAATTTACCAACGACTACTGAAGCCGAAAAGTGGGAGAAAATGCCTTATGTCTCTATACACAATCCGATGAATAGCAAAGCCTTGAATATCTTCCAAGGAAGTATTCCGATTCTAAAAGAAGACACCCTATAACTCTAACTCAGATGGTCTTTGACATTAGACATATATATATGTTACAGTACAAATTGGAATCCAGTAGGATCAAGAATCTATTCAAATCAATTCAAATTGGAATTCTAATTTCTACTGGGACAAATTAGAATTCCAATTTGTACTGGATTTAATCAAGTACAAACTGGAATTCAATTTCTACTGGGACAAATTCAAATTCCAATTTGTACTGGATTTAATCCAGTATAAACCGAACTTCCAATCTCTCCTAGGAGATATTAAGATTTCCTGATTTATACTAGTAGGATTCTGGATCCTACTAACTTAAATCAATTGAAACAATTAGAACATGTCAGTAACATGTCCAATCCACTGTCACAAATATAAGTTGTAAAGAAAAATATGAAGATATTTTGCTTCGAGCTGCTCATCCTTTGAGCACAGTTCGAATCTCAGATCACAAGTTTAGAAGATGGTGTACAAAGTTTAGTTCAAACATTGAAGAACACAATGAGTTATTATGCACAAAATATTGGAATATGATTTTTTTTCCTAACAATGGCATTCTTGAAAAATGTATTCTGATACTGATAAGAGTTTATTTTCCTGATTTGAATGCAGTTGATACTGCAACTCTCGAGGAAATTTCACACTTGCAGGTGCAAAAAATTCCATCAAAGAATGACAACTGTATAACAGCCACAGTTTGTAATTTTTCAGGGAAATGCTATACTATGCGATGTTCTTGTTGCAGAAAATTCCCCCTTTTCTACCAAATGTCACAGACACAATTCAACCAATTTTTGAAAAAAAAATAACAGTTATATTACAATTATGGCATATTAATGTTTTAGTATTTTGTCTTCATAATTAAAATGTTGTGAAATTTAATTTTTTTCAGTTTTAAGTCTCAAAATTTCTAAAAAAATAATGCTCGTAATTTTTCTAATCATACCTATCGTTGAATTAAGTATAATAATCTATTAAGTGGCTTCTTTATCTCACATGCGAGTAACTTTACAAATAATATCGAGATATTTAATTACGTTTGTTTTTTCTCTCCATTTAAACGTATCGATCTGTAATGATTTGTAAACAATTTAAATTAACAGCTAGTAATAAAATACTGATTACATCGTTCTTGGTCATGACTAAAAATAAATGGTATTTAAAAGTTCATAAGTACAAATGATACTTTCTACTCGATGACGGAGTATTTTTTCATACTATGTAATGATTTGCGCCGATTTTCTATCTCGATTATCATGTAACCTTTTCCAAGCGAGTACTTTGAGTGTTGGTTCGGAAAAAAATGGAGTACTCAGGTATTAAGTCTGTGCGAGTTGACATCCCTAATATACACACAAAAGTCACTTAATACATCTTTTCAACGTTTCAGCCACCTGGCCTTCTTCAAGGAATTTATTTTACAAATACAATGGAAGCAAGCGTCATAAAGGGATAATTGTAACGGTAACGTCAGTGGCTCAAAAATAGATGTTAATTGTTAACCGCCATTGATCAAAATATGGAAGTAATTTAAATTAATCTATTTAACAATTGAGTCGGTACGGATGTAGAGTATTCAAATTCTTCATCCATTAGGATTCTCTTACCTCCTTTATGTGAAAGACCAATTTACTTTCTCAATACCAGTAATTCTGAGACTTATATTTACGCTATGGCTGGGTTAAATTAATGTTTTGCATCGATCGGAATCGTGATAGTGTGATTGGTTCTTCACAAAAGTATGTTCGTTTTTATTGTTTTTTTTTATTTCAGAGAAACAAAATTGAAATTGCTTACGGAAACCATATCAATAATCATGATGATGTAGTAGGCGGTAAAGAAACAAAGTTCTTTTATCTTATTTGTGACGATGGTGCAATGGTTGTTTCAGCGACAGTAGCACCCTTTCACCTTAATGCGTAAGTAGTGATTAAATAGTTATTTTTATAAATGTAACGTTGAATTTCACGTCTCGATATTTCACTCAATAATCCATATTTCAATAAGTACATACGACTTATGTATCCGGTTGGAAATTAAAAGATAGAAAGTAAGTTAATTTTTCTCGAAATTTACAAATATAAACGACCTAAAACTAGACTTTTTTACGATTTTAGTCAGTTAATTTGATTTCTAGTTTCTTTCCGTTCCTATAAAGTAAAATCCCTCTTGAAAACTAAGAGTATATCCCTCATGCAAAGCTCTGTCCTTAGCGGAGTTTGGCTTTACATTTAGATCATATTGGTGTTTTGTTCTCTGTCAGCTTGTAAACATCTTTGAGTTTATGGTCTTCCAAACGTTTAGATTTTATATGCACTGAAGAGAGTTATGTCGAAATGTGCATATGCAGAGATTAAATTCACAGTAACTTCGGTATTTAGTTATCCACTAAGGCGCGTATCATAGCTGCTACATATGCTAGAACATCCATCAAATACGAGAACTTCACCAGCAGATCTAAACTGCTATTCCAAGCATATGAGGAGGAACGCTTCAAATAAAAAATGGTCGCATCACGATTGGTTGGCCAGTATAATGTAACATTCTCGCAACAAGAAACTGAGTGTATACATTAGAATGAGTGTAGCGTTGGTATGTTTTCGTGAAGGCTATTGGTGGTGACTATTTAATTTTGGACACGTCAGTTCTCATATAAAGGTGACACATGCAAAGAAGGGGGGGCGTTTATCTTGTCGATGCACCAGGTCTTACTTCTTAAAGAAGTCATGTTAAGTTAGTAGTCTACCTGTATTGGGTTTAATTCATATGTTATTTATACTATAGGGAAACGAGACAGCTAAAGGGGAGGTTTGTGTACGCATAAACTGGTTTAACCATACCGCTGGCCTTTCATTTGTTTTATAAGTATCTTTCCTGCTTAATTCCCTGGCAGATTGTGGCATGTGATTATAATTTTCAGCCATTGTAAGTGTTTCCTGATATCCAATTTTTTACATGTGAACATTTCAGTGTTATTTCGTACAAGTGTATCTGTTGAATGGATTATTAGAATCGACTATTTAAAACAACGATTCCTTCTACTTTAAATTCAGTTTCTATTAGATTGAATAATTGGCTAACAAATTCAAATACTTAGGTGGGAGTACCCTAATTCCACAGGGTACCCAAATTGCACCAGTTTGAGAAAGGGAGGATTGGAAATCGAAATATTCATTCAAGAAGGTACATCAAATGATTTATTGTCATTCTAGGAAAAATGAAAGGATATGGAGTGAATGTACATGTGACAAAAACGCACACGATACATAGAAAACTCCCGTTTATCAAGGACAGGGCTTTTATTCCTGTCTACATCTTGATGTCGCCTGAAGGTCTTCAACTAGAGGTGAACAATATTCACCCCCTCTAGTATTTATTTGCCTCTATTGAAATGGACAGGATAAATTTATCTTCCAAAAGAGGTTTAAAATTTAAAGAGTAAAAAGCAAATCATCAGGACTTTTTTGCCGTAATGAAATACAGTTAGTGCGACGGCTGCAAATTCCTCATTTGTGATCTTAAATTTTGTGGTTATCATGTTTATTACCAACCTATGAAATTGTACAAACAATAAAATATCGTACGTACGTATATTTCATACTAAAAAAGCAGAAACCTTTAACTTGTAGCGTGATCCGAGAACTACCTCGACCCGCCATTTTGTATCGATGTCAACAAACTATCTCCAATAAACGAGAGAAGCTAAAATAATGAGCGGGAACTACAGAAATCTTGAAAATTAAAGTACAAAATTTATGCTGACAGAAGCTAGAATAAAAAAAACTTAAAGATACTGTTATTCTGTAGAAACTTCCCTTGACTTTTTTACTTCTTCAATCTTGATAAATAATAATCACAAACTATTGCTATTAAATCAACAAACTTTAATAATGCTTTAAATTAAATTTGACTGAAAAATGACTTCTGAACACTTGCCATAAGTAATTGCACATTTAAACATGATGACACAAACAAGAAAAAATCAAATTAAGCATTAAAATCCAATTTTCCAACATAGGTGCAATTTGGGTACTCCTTGTTGCATATTTATCGTGCACTTACAGGAAACTTTACACAAGAATCATTCAAAGCAGCTTCGGTCCAGAATTGTTACAACTATGCACAAAGTAAAGGTATGGTGTAATGAATAAATGAAGCAGGAATTTATAAATTTTGTTTGCAGTGTTTTATATTTGTAAGGTTCAAATTTGGTGCAATTTGGGTACCGTCACGTTAGAACGTAACAATGCAGTCTTTCATGTCAAAACCTCTGTATATTAAACACTTGTACATTTGGACAATTATTGAAACAATATTAATGTGGACATACTAAAGTAAAACTATTGCACTAATGCCCGTTATTGCTCAGAAAAATAAAGAGATACAGAATATATTTATCTGAAAAATATTCAAATGAATACCCAGAAGACATATTCCCATAAAAATCCGAAAAAGATAAATATCTGAAACAACGGCGGTAGAATACCGAAGGAACAAATTAAGGGAAGCGATAGCAAAAAGATTCAAGACATCTTTGGCCATTTAAAGCTTCAAAATGTCAAAGAACACAACAAATTAAATAGGAATAACACGTTAATAATTCATATCTAGAAGTGAATTTGAATTTAAGCCCTGTTATGTCCCTTTTAGCTTGACAATAGTATAAAAACTTAGCAAAATCACTTGAGCAACTCATGAAAGCTAACGTCAAAAAATAAATCTAAAGAAAGAATCTAATTTAAATCTGGGGAAAATGTAAAATTGTGATTTTGGCTTCTTTTGCCCCTTCTAGTTCAGAAACCGCAATACATATGAAAAAATTGTCAACATACCACAGAAAGCTAACGAGAAGAAGTATCTATAGAAAAAAGGTCCTCAAAATCAAATCAAAAAAGGGAAGGTACTTTCAATTGTTAAAGTTAGATTTTGACCGCCTTTGGTCGAAAAAGGCCTAGAAAAGATTACTTCAACACAAAATACTTAGACCTAACATAGACAAGTAATTAAAAACTATACTCCGTTGATACGGATAAAAATTGATAATTTTGTGTTCACTCTAAAGAAAAATTTTGGCCTCTGTTGCATCGTGTAAAAAGGAAAATGCGTCTTTTGGACTCGAATACAGTGGGACTTCTTATTCCATTACATAGTGTATATCCTAACAAATAAGAATAAGGAAAGTAGGCAGAAGAAGTTGTTTTTGTATTATTAAGTCTCCTAAACGGTTTGGAGAGACTTATTGTTTTTAATCAATTGTTATTATTCCTTTAAGTATCCCAGACACAGTTTGGGAGACTCATTGTTTTTAATCAATAAAACTTATTGTTTTACAATTCTTAACTTCAAGAGGAAGGTTGGGGAGGCTTATTGTTTGGATCAATTATTCAGACTCCCAAATATTTTTCCTCTGCTTCTTATTTATTTTGCGAAACGAGGTTAGGTTGTTTATTGTTTTTGTTTTTGTTTTTTTTGGGGTTTTTTTGGGGGGGGGTTTGCGTTTTTTATTTTTGTGTTTTATTACATTTGTTGCCTATCTTTTTTATTCTTCTTTCTTTCTTTCTTTCTTCCGGTCGCAACCAGATCGCAGAGACCATCAGTCATATAGCTTTTAAACGTTGTAGAATACTAGCCCCATTGAACTGCGCTGTCAACAAAAATATTTCCAATTAGGATGTATTAAGGGTACATTTTTGGGGTCCTAAAAGGGTTGGGTTCTTCCATAGTAACCCTATGGGAAAATAACATATTGAATATATCTCAGTGTATCATCTCAAAATCTATTATTACAAGCTCCATTAAACTTCATAGGAATGGTGTGGGTCATGAACTTTAGTGTTCTGAGGCATTGGAAATATTAAAATATTGTTGCCATGGAAACCATTCCAAAAGTTGAAATTTTGTCCAATCCGTTTTTTCTATTGATATAATCTTATTACAGCTCTATAACAGATCATAGCATAAAAAGAAATGAAGTAAATACACGTAAAAACCAAGCAGTAAAACAACGTTTAAAAAATAATAATAATATGCCAAAATTTGAAAGTATGATAGTGTATCCACTTGGAAGATTCTCTCAAGAACAAGTGCACCATAATTGAAATATATAGAGAGCATATATCGCTCGCACAGGGAATCTTTTTACGGATTCCACACTGCAGGAGAGACAAACTCCTGTCTTAAATATATAATCAAAGGAAATGGAGTAAATGCACACGAGAAAAAGTCTTTACAAATACATAGTACAAACCTGTGTATCACATAGGTAATAAGGGGAACCCCAGCCCAATTTTTTTTTAAAAAGGTTATAGAATTGGTTGTAATGGGTAGTGGAGTATTTGGTTGCCATAATATAGAGCAGATAGCAGGAAACACTTACAATTGCTGGAAACTACAATCAAATGCCATAATCTTCCAGGGAGCTGCACAAGAAAAATCAATAAAAAGACAAAAGACAAACGTAGACAACTATAGGAACTCGGGATAGGCGGACTTGGTGCCGGCACTAGCACGAGCTAGCGGTAGGGGTTAACCGGTTGATGGGTACCCAAACCTTCCCTTTTCGCTATCCCGTTTCCCTGCAGTATAAAAAACCTACAAATAGAACCCATGTTCGGTAGACTACTTACTCCAAGACCACAATCTTGAGAAGGAAAAGAATAAGACAACACACCAGAGACCAGAAAATTAGAAATTTTAGAAAAACATGTATTCTCATGTTTAGATAAAGCTAACAATGACTCAAAATACTGTCCTTTCCTGGATTTTACTATCATTATTGACTCTGGAATAATCAAAGCTAAAATATATGATAAAAGGGATGATTTTTATTTCACTATTACCAATTTCCCTTTCCTTGATGGCGACATTCCTCTAGTTTCATCTTACGGGGTGTATTTTTGTCAACTAGTACGATTCGCACGCGTTAGCTCTACTCTTGACGATTTTAATGTGCGTAACCTTACTATCACAGCCAAACTTTTGCAACAGGATTACAGATTTCACAAGTTGTTGAATACTTTTACAACAGATATAAATATTTAATATCTAAATATAGCGTTACTCGCAAACGGCGTATTACTATGGGCATTTCTAATCCTCGTTTTAACGGAAATGTTAAAAAATGCCAAAAACTTATTAAAGATCCACAAAAGCTGAGAGGTAACCTACATTCTTTACGTAATAGGAGACAGCGACAAGATACTCTGCTTGCATCAGTTCTGAAACGGATACGATGAAATCCGGAATGGTAGATTTTCTTCCGATGATCGAGTTCACCGTTAACTGATGAAGATTTTAATTGTTTGATGTCAATAACAAGTTGCCATCTTAACAAATTGAAAACAATGTCTCGAATTTATGCTCCGTGCAATCCAAAATCAACATGGACAATGACTTAGTGCAGTCAGACCATCAATTTTGATTTTTGCCCTCCTAACTCATTGGAAAAGAGGAACAAACTAAAGATTATAGATATATCTTAAGCAAACAAGCTCATAAAATGATAAATTTCGTGGCAGCAGGTCTTTGTGAGACGTTGCAGCGTCAAATTCGCGTAAGACGTGTTTTACGTGTTTCAATAGAAGTTTGAAGTCAGCCGGTTCGAAAATGTGATGGTTTGGTAAAAAGAAGATGTTGACATACTCACTTTTAAGTCTACATACAGAAATTGCGGATAATGACCTTGATTCTAACCGTTGATGGTTCAGAAATTTTACGAGACATTTTCGGGCGTAATGTTAATTCATACGTACAAAAAATACATTTTGTCTACGAGTAATGGTTTTTCCCAGAAAGTATAATACAATCTGAGTATCGTTTTTAGCTCACCTGGCTATGCCAGGGTGAGCTATTGCCATCACTTGGCGTCCGTCGTCTGTCCGTCGTCTGTCCGTCGTTAGCTCACTTTCAAAAATCTTCTCCTCTGAAACCACTGGGTCAAATGGAACCAAACTTTAAGTGAATCATCACTAGGGTATTTAGTTTCAAATTTTTTATTTTGTATGTCTTAGGTCAAACAACATGGCTGTCGTTACTAAAAATAGAAGATAGGGGTAAATTACAGTTTTTGGCAAATAACTCAAAAACCGTTACAGATATCAAAAATCTGACAGGAGTAAATATAATCAGCACGAGAAGATCTACCCGTGCCGAAATTTTGAAGAAAATCTGATGACCCGTCTAAGAGTTATTGCCCCTTTTCCGTAAAATTTTCAAAATTTTGATGTTTTTTTATTTTTTATTAAAAAACTATATTTTGAAGAAAATCCAAGTACCTTTATATGAGTTGTGGTCCTATATTGTTCAAATTTTTCGTGATTTTTTACTTTTTGTACTATATTTCAAAAACGCTTTGAGATAAAGGTTAAGTTTAAATTGCAAAAATGTTCAGCATGTTAAGGACTATTGTTATGTGGCAGAAACGACCAATTAAAGTCAGCAAAGATAAAACAAAATTGGCTCAAATTAACTTTTTAATCAGACGAAAAAATAATTATTTTACAAATTAAATACAATATATAACTTATCTGACAATAATGAAGTCCAAGTAATAATCCAAATGAACAGTTCACTTAATTCCACCAATAAATGTCCAATAGAATAATCCTTATAATCCTCACTAAATAGTTGATAATAGATTCACAATATTTGATGTCGATTTCCAATACGAAAAATGTGCGTGATAATCCTATATAAACTAATTAATCCTGTATAAACTTATTAAACTGACTGACTTAACCCTTTTCAGCTACCTCATATAAATACATTTATTATTTCTAGAAAAATCTATCCACAAGATATAACTAGAACATTCTAATCAACTGACAATCACATGACTAGAATGATTATGTAAGGAAAACCTCTAGAAAAATCTATGTGTTAAAATCTGTATTTAAATTCTAGAATATTCCACATGTTCTAAGGTGTAATAACTTTGACCCTTGTTTATTGTAAACAAGTTACATAACTAGGCCAAACAAATTACATCATATTAAGGCCTTACAAAATAAAAACAATCAATACAATGTATTATAGAATATTTACAACATTTAATTACCTATAACACCTCCCCCCAAAAGAAAATGTTTGAATGCAATGAAAAACATTTAAAATTAAAAGGTCAATTGTTCAGAGAACAATTGCAAGGTCTTTCACCAGTTTTCACCATGATTTCAGGAAAGTCACTACTGGTTTATAAATGCATTTATTTCCTTTTCTCCCGTACATTTGATCACCTATTTTTACTGTTGTAAAGATTGGCTATGACCTTGACCTCTGACCTTGATGACC
The DNA here is from genome assembly GCA_002080025.1 of Modiolus philippinarum. NCBI lineage: Eukaryota > Metazoa > Mollusca > Bivalvia > Mytilida > Modiolidae > Modiolus > Modiolus philippinarum. Next base: position 7,597 of record MJUU01069501.1, on the reverse strand, counting down.
TTTGACCTTGTGCTCAAATTGAAGGTCTCTTCCTACTGATTAATTTGATATGTTACTTGACTATACTATCTATAACGGTTTAAAAGTTATATGTAAATAATCCTTTTCCGAAACACGTCAAGAGCAATAACTCTTAAGAGAGTCACCGGAGAGTTTCGGTCCACATGAAACAAATAGAGCCCTTGATATGTTGAACATTTTTGCTGATATAGTTTTCAGCTATCTATTATAGTTTCTGAGTTTATCCCTAACAAGGTCAAAGGTCAAGGTCAAAGGTCACCGATGACCTTCAACCTGGTACTCAAATTGAAGGTCTTTTCATACTGATCACTTTAAACATATATGTTTACTATATTATCTGTAAGCGTTTAAAAGTTATTCGTGAAAAACCGATTTACCGAAACACGTCAAGGGCTATAACTCAAAAACGGTTGTTCGCAGAGTTTCGCATCTATTGAATAAAATAGAGATAATAATGAGAGGAGTATTTTTCCAATATAATGTTTTGAGAAATTTTTTATCGTTTCCGAGATATCGCGATAACAAAATTTCGAATGGCCGCCATTTTGAAAATGGCGGACGAAAAAAATTTTTTGACCTCGGATTTGTAATCAGGACTATAAGAGCTACCTGGAAACCAAATTTGGTTGAAATCCGATAACTTTGAGAAATTTGCATATTTAGGGGTCAAAAACGCGTAACCGGGGTCGCGAACCCAAAAAAAAAAATTTGCGTGATAAATCATCGTTACGAAATAACAAACATTTTCCCCTATTCAGAATTTTGATATTGGTTACGGTTTCTTTGCAAACATGATAACAAGGTTTTCGGTCTTCGGGCAGATAAATCCGTTACTAAAAATAGATCGGTTTCACGGGGTGAGTGGCTTCGACCCCTGACTTAGTCGATTAATACTACCAAGTATCGAATTGATATGTCGAAAAAAAAAGAAATAATAATAATAATAATTAAAAGGACAATTGTTCAGAGAACAATTGCAAGGTCTTTCCCAGTCAATGTTGTGTTTAATGTTATGTTTTGTCATGTCACATGTTTAAAATCATCTTGATGAAATGCACATTGTCTCCAACATATTAGAGTAGCCATTTCAAATCTTTTAAAACGTAGATCTCAATGGGAGGAACATTTTTGCATCACAAAGTTTTCATAAATTTTTTATCGTTTGCGAGTTATCGCGATAACAAAATTTCAAATAGCCGCCATTTTGAAAATGGCGGACGAAAAAAAATTTTGAGCCCCTTTTTGTAATCAGGGCCATGAAAGCTACCTAGAAACCAAATTTCATCAAAATCCGACAACTTTGAGAAATTTGCATAACGCGTAACCGGGGTCGCGAACCAAAAAATTTTTTTTGCATGACAAATCATCCTAAGGATGAGTCCAACATTTTCCCCACCTCAGAATTTTGATATCGGTTACGGTTTCTTCCCAAACATGATAACAAGGTTTTCGGTCTTGGGGCAGATAACTCTGTTACTAAAAATAGATCGGTTTCACAGGGTGAGTGGCTTCGACCACTGACATAGCCGATTAATACTACCAAGTATCGATTTGATATGTCGCGACACTTTTCCGGAAGACTCCGCGGAAAAAAAAGAAAATAATAATAATTAAAAAGTCAATTGTTCAGAGAACAATTGCTAGGTCTTTCACCAGTTTTCATCATGATTACATGTTATTATTTTGATTTTATTGTCAATCCTTATCAAAAATATGATGTAAACAAGAGTTTTGAACTTTTTCAACTACATTTAATCACTTATCTTTTACCTTTTTTGGTGATTTTACTGAAAAAATCCCCAAAATTGGCTATGACCTTGACTTCTGACCTTGATGACCTCTGACCTTGTGCTAAAAATGAAGGTCTCTTCTTACTGATTAATTTGATATGTTACTTGACTATACTATCTGTAACTGTTTAGATCTTATATGTGAAAACCCATTTTCTGAAATGCGTCAAGAGCAATAACTCTCTAGGGAGTCATCGGAGAGCTTCAGCCCAAATGAAACAAATATAGCCCTTGACATGCTGAACATTTTTGCATATATACTTTTTCAGCTATCTTTTATGGTTTCTGAGTTTATCCCCTAACAAGGTCAGAGGTCAAGGTCAAAGGTCACCGATGACCTTCAACCTGGTACTCAAATTGAAGGTCTTTTCTTACTGATCCCTTTAAACATATATGTTTACTATATTATCTGTAAGCATTTAAAAGTTATTCGCGAAAAACCGGTTTACCAAAACGCGTCAAGGGCTATAACTCAAAAACGGTTCATCGCACAGTTTTCGTTCTACTGAATTAAATGTAGATCTCAATGACACGAGTATTTTTGCAATATAATGTTTTGAGAAATTTTTTATCGTTTCCGAGATATCATGATAACAAAATTTCAAATGGCGGCCATTTTGAAAATGGCGGACGAAAAAAAAATTTTGACCTTGGATTTGTAATCAGGACCATGAAAGGTACCTAGAAACCAAATTTCATCAAATTCCGATCACTTTGAGAAATTTGCATATTTAGGGGTCAAAAACGCGTAACCGGGGTCGCGACCCAAAATTTTTTTTTTGCATGATAAATCATCCTGAGGATGAATGCAACATTTTCCCCACCTCAGATTTTTTATATCGGTTACGGTTTATGAGGTTATCCCCTAACAAGTTAAACCATGTTCGGGGAGATAACTCCGTTACTAAAAATAGTTCAATATGCTTGCGTCGGCTATGAGGTCCCGGAGCAATGTCGACTTATCACACTAAGTATTGAATAGATAAGTCGCGTAGTTTTGAGGATTTGTGCGACGGAAGAAAAAGAAGAATAATAATCGGAAGAATAACAGTAAGGTCCTTCACATGTGGTGAAAGACCTTAATAATCAGAAGAAATACAATAAGGTCTTTCACATGTGGTGAAAGACCTTAATAAACATGAGGTGTTATGAAATTTATCAAACTCTTGACAATGCGTCTGCAATAACATTATCTTTTCCTTTAATATGTCTTATGTCTAGATTAAAACCTTGCAAAGTCAAACTCCACCTCAAAAGTCTTTGATTTTTATCTTTCATTTTATGAATAAATTTAAGAGGGTTGTGATCGGTATATACAATGATAGGCTGAATTGAAGCTGTAACATAAATTTCAAAATGTTGTAAAGCCAACATCAGAGACAAACATTCTTTTTCAATTGTGGAGTAATTTCTGTGGTGTTTATTAAATTTTCTAGAAAAATAACAAATAGGATGGTCTATACCATCTTTACCTTCTTGTAATAAAACACCGCCAGCAGCAACATCACTGGCATCTACTGCTAACTTAAATTGACAATCAAAATTAGGTGTTGCTAAAACTGGCGCACTTTCTAG